>JANZXP010031166.1:0-12718 GCA_027576715.1 Erythroxylum flavicans
CACAAAGTATTCTTTATCTGCTTCCTTAGCCTCTTTAGGCTCTAGCCTTCCTTTCTCTCGAAAAGATATTGTTTGAGGTTTCACACTCACATTACAGATGTATTTGTTCTCTCTCTTTCTTTCTTTCTTTTCTCGCAAAGTATTTTTCAGAGCATAAGCACTTGAGTACAAAATTTCTCTTAAATATATTTGTACTATCAAAATTCTTATTGAAGTCTACGACTACGACTAGTATTTATAACCTAAATCTCCAACGTTCTTCTTGAGAAATCTGCTTGTCGAGTTTTCTAAAATCTGTTATTAGTTGAGTCCTATAACCAACTCCAACTAACTGACGTTCTAGCACATTCTTCAATTACATTGACTTGTTTAGATTTGTATGCTTCGTTTGATGTCTTAGACTTGATCACTTCATCTGATCCATCTTATTCAGCTTTTACTTAAGTATTATCTTGATTTGATGATTTATGCCACTTATATTTATCTGTGCACTTAACAAATTCATGAAAACAGTTCACACACTTATATTATTATTATTATTTGACTTTCATCAAAATCAATAGAAGACGTGAAGTCTTACATGGGGCACATTGAAAACATTGTTTTCAGTGAAAAAAAGAGAACAAGGGTAAAAAGGGTAAGCAGAAGGAGAAGGGTCAAGATGATGATAATGATCGTGTTACTACTACTACCAGTGATGGCCTTGTTCTTCTTCATGATTATGACACAATTAATCTTATATTAGATGAGAGCATATGGGTAGCAGACAGTGTTACCACTTTACATGTTATACTAAGGCAGGAGTTCTTTACATCTTACACATCGGGCAACTTTGGAACATTAAAGATGGGTAATGACTGCATATCTAAGGTGATTGGTATTGGTGACATTTGGTCTACAAACCAACATGGGAGTGAGGCTTTTGCTTAAAGGAGTCAAACATGCTCCAAATGTCAATTTTAATTTAATCTATATTTAGGTGCTTGATGATGAAGGTTATGATAACCATTTTGGTTCTAGAAAATGGAAGCTCAATAAAGGCAATTTAGTTATGGACAAAGGAAACAAAATATCTAAACTATATTGGACAAAAGCTTCAGTGGCTAGAGATAGTGTGATTGTCTTGGATATGGAGGTATCGAATTTGTGGCATCGAAGGCTTAGTCTTATTAGTGAAAAAGGGTTAGACTGTTTAGCCAAAAAAGATGTGCTTCCAAGTTGGAAGAGTGCGGAATTGGAGAAGTGTTCTTACTGCATAGCTGGTAAGCAAACTAGAGTGTCATTTAAGAAGCATCCTCCTTCAAGGAAGTCAGAGTTGCTTAAGTTGGTGCATTATGACATTTGTGGCCTATTGAACGTAAAATCTTTTAGTAATGTTCTCTACTTTGTTACCCTTCTTGATGACTGCTCTAAGAAACTTTAGGTCTATACTCTGAAGAAAAAAGACCAAGTGCTAGAGAAATTCAAACAACTTCATACTTTGGTTGAGAGGCAGTCAGACAATAAGCTAAAATGCATTTGTACTGATAATGGTGGTGATTATTGTGGACCTTTTGATGCCTATTACAAGCAACATGGTATAAGACATGAAATTCTCCTCCTAAGACTCCTCAGTTTAATGGTTTAGCAGAGAGAATGAACCGGACATTGATTGAGAGGGTTAAGTGTATGCTTTTTAAAGTAAAATTACTAAAAATTTATGGGGTAAGGCACTATACACAGCGGTGCATGTTATTAATCTTAGTCCTACTGTTGCTTTGAATAGTGAGGTGCCAGATAAAATTTGCTTTAGCAAGGATGTCAATTATAATCACTTGCAAGTCTTTGGTTACAAGGCATTTGTGCATGTTCCAAAGGATGAAAGATCCAAGTTGGATGCAAAGACAAGGCATTGTATTTTTATTGGTTATGGTCAGGATGAATTTGGTTACAGGTTGTATGATCCTATTGAGAAGAAGCTTATTAGAAGTCATGATGTGAAGTTCATAGAAGAGCAAACTATTAATGACATTGATAAGGTGGAGAAGACTACATCTGCAAAAGATAATAATCTGTTTAATGTTGATCCAGTGCAGTTATCTATTCATAATCTAAATGCTAACGAGGGTAATGTTCAGCATGATGTGCAACATAATTATGTTGATAATGAGCAACTTAAAGATGAGCTTGATGATACAACAAATGATGTTGAAGAGCAACAGGAGTCATAACATGGGAGCTTAAATGATGCACCCGAACCACCATAAGTTCAACTCAAGAAATCTGATAGGCAAAGACAACCATCTAAAAGGTATCCATCTAATGAGTATGTGATCTTGACTGATGGGGGAGAACTTAAGTGTTTTGAAGAGGCTATAAAGAGTGAAGAAAAACAAAATGGTTAGATGCGATGCAGGATGAAATGAATTCCTTACATGATAATCACACATTTGATTTGGTGAAGTTGCCTGAGGGTAAAAAGGCCTTAGAAAATAACTGGATTTATAAGGTGAAGCATGAAAGTAATTGTACATCTTCAAGATATAAAGCTAGATTGGTGGTAAAATGCTTTAGTCAAAGAAAAGGTGTTGACTTTAATGAAATTTTCTCGCTTATGGTGAAAATGTCATCTATTAGGATTATATTAAGTTTAGCTGCTACACTAGATTTAGAGGTAGAGTAGATGGACGTTGTTAGGATATCTAGTGTGTGTAGGAATTTCATATTGGAAAGAGATGGAATTAGTGAGGGACGTATAAGTGGAAAGGACCCATAAAACTAATACCTTAAGGTTTTGGGTTGAAGTGTGGTGTCAAGGCCCATAATTATGTTCCCTCACTAGGCCCATGATGTTGATCTCCCATGAAAGTGAGCTCCCTAGATCTAGCAAATGGTATCAGAGCTGATAGTTCGATAAAGGACGAGTATGGAAGCGGTAGTTGGATCTTGTGGTTGCCTACCTACAAAGAAGAGCAAAGAGACTCCTGATAGGCCAAGACTAGTGGAATATAAGGGCTCTTGGTGATGCCATATACTCGAGCTGCTAAGAGAAAGGCTTTTGCTCAAGGGGGAGTCCAAGCCTAATATGGAAGTTTACACTTGAGGGGGAGATAGTTGGGATGCCAAGTGTGAGTAGGAATTCTACATTGGAAAGAGATGGAATTAGTGAGGGGCATATAAGTGGAAATGACTCATAAACCTAATGCCTTAAGGTTTTGAGTTGAAGTATGATGTCAAAACCACATGAGTATGTTCCTTCACTAGGGCTATGATGAAGATCTCCTATATAAGTGAACTTCTTAGAACCAACAGTCGTGAAGATTGCTTTTCTGCATGGTGATTTTGGGAAAGAGATTTATATGAAGCAACCTGATGGCTTTTGTGTTACAGTCGAAGAAGACTATGTGTGTAGGCTGAGAAAGAGCCTGTATGGTTTGAAACAGGCTCCGAGGCAATGGTATAAGAAGTTTAAGTCTGATATGTGTGAGCAAGGCTGCAAGAAGATTACTTCTAATCATTGTGTCTTTGTTAAATGTTTCTCTAGTGGTGATTTCATCATCTTGCTATTATATGTTGATGACATGCTTATTGTTGGAAAAAATGTTTCCAGGATTGACAGGTTAAAGAAGCAATTGGGTGAATCTTTTGCCATGAAAGATATGGGAGATGCTAAGTAAATTCTTGGTATAAGAATTTTGTATGACAGAAAGGAAAAGAAGCTTTGGCTATCTCAAGAGCATTACATTGAAAAGGTGTTGTAGAGATTTCAAATGAAAAATGCTAAAGTGGTAAGCACTCCTCTTGCTACTCATTTTAAATTGAGTGTTAAACAAAGTCTTTCAAATGAAACTGAGAAGTCAGATATGGAAAGGTCCTTATATGTCTGTAGTGGGTAGTTTAATGTATGCAATGGTGTGCATAAGGCTAGATATAATGCATGTTGTTGGTATAGTTAGTAGATTTTTGTCAAACCCAGGTAGAGAGCATTAGAATGCTATAAAATGGATTATAAAGTATCTTTGTGGTACTGTTTGTATGAGACTTTGTTTTGGAGGTGATAAGCCACTCCTTGAGGGGTACACAGATTCAAATATGGTTGGAGATACTAATTTCAAAAAATCTACTTCAGGTTATTTAATTAAATTTGCAGGTGGAGCTGTGACTTGGCAATCTAAGTTGTAGAAGTGTGTAGCTTTGTGTACAACAGAGGCGGAGTTTATTGCCATTATTAAAGCATGTAAGGAGTTGTTGTGGGTGAAGAAATTCTTACGCAAGCTTAGTTTTACTCAAGACAAATATATATTGTTTTTGTGACAATCAAAATGTTATACATCTTGGTAAGAATCCAATTTTCCATTTAAGCGCTAAACATATAGATGTGAGGTATCATTAGATACTTGATGCTTTGGATGTTAAACTATTGGAATCGGAAAAAATTCATATAAATTATAATTTTGTTGATATGATGACTAAAACAATACCAAGATGGAAGTTTGAAACATGTTGTGAGATCACCCTTGGTGGTCATCTCCATATAGTCGTGAGGGGGAGGTATATTGGGTTTGGGCTCCCTTCCTATATGGACAAAGGCTTAAAATTAAAAGCCCATTATGTGTATCACTTAGCAAAGTGGAGAGTGGTCAGATTAGGGTAAGAGAGTGGAGTGGTATTCAAGTTAAAATAGCAACCAGTAAGGGAAGAGGAGAGGAAAAGTAAATTTTGCACGTTCATAGGGTAGTCAAATTGAAAACATGTTTACGAATTCGTTAACCATTGGATCGAGCTGAAATTTGTTCAACAGGTTTGAAACATCTGGTTATTTATTTTCAACTCTTGGATCTTCGGCCTAGTGTGAAATAAATTGAGTTTGCTTTGAGCCTCTGGTTTTGGTGTTTTTCATCTTCTTGATTCTTTATTGTAAGCTTTGTTGCTTTGGTTCTTGGTTGGTTGTTAGCACTAATTTGTGTACTTGATTGAGACTCTGTTATACTCCTATTTTGATCATAGTGGAGTTATTTCTTTGGTTTGGAGGACCCATGGTTTTTACCCTTGCATTGAGGGGTTTTCCACTTTAAAATCTTGATGTCTCTTGATCTATTTGTTCTATTTAATTACTGTCATATATTTGTTTGATTGTTTCTCATTGATTCTTGTAAGTTTAGAGCATTTAATTCTACTGCATATTGGTATTCAGGTACTTTTCTCATCACTCCTATAGAATGATGCAATAATGACAACATTCCAGGAATTAAAAACAACGTTAATATCAACTCTTATATTAATATTACCAAATTTCTCCAAAGAGTTTGCAATCGAAGCAAATGCTAGCAGTGAAGGATTTGTCTCCTTATATAGGGAGGGAGAATTATGGATTTTGTAAGTAAAGTAATATTTAGTCATTATCGTCAATTATCAATGTAGAAAACAGAATTTATGGCAATGGCCATTACCATTAAGCAGTAGAGTCATTACTTAACAGGTAAACCCTTTGTAATCCAAAATGATCATAAGAGTCTAAAATACTTATTAGAGCAGAAAGTGATAATCGCTTTTTAACAAACTTGATTACCAAAGCTCATCGTTTTTTATTTTGATATTTAGTACACAAAAGGGTCTAATAATTTAAGGGCAAATGTATTATCTAGAGTGGCCAATTTTGAATTATTTACCTTTGTTGTTACAAACATTTATATTAAATTATTTCAGGAAATTAAGGAAAGTTAAGCATAGGATACTGTTGTTTAGAGGATACAATCGATCCGAGATTGGCACAAGGACATCTAATTTCCTCCACTTATTCAATGGTTGATGGATTATTGTAGGGGAAAGGACATGTATGGTAAGGAATGTGCAGCCTCTGCGCAAATGATTAATATCACTTTTTTGTGATTCATCTGCAGGTGGTCATTCTGAATTCATGGGCACTTATAAGAAACTTTAATTGTATTTCTTTCAGAAAAAAATATGCGTGATGTTGGTGAATATATATGTACCTATAAGGAATAACAACATAATAAGTATGAAACCATTGTGTTATTGTGGCTACTTCGACATCTACCAGTACTTGAGAAAATATAGTGGAATATTGGCATGGATTTTATAAAGGGACTGTTAAATTTAGGAGGGGATATAGTTATTCTTTTCATCATTGTTCATATTGTGCCTTTAGCTCACCTATATACATCCACCAAGGTGGCTTCAATTTTTCTTTATCAAAATTTTAGGTATATGGCATGTCGATGACCATCACTAGTGATCATGATATCATGTTTACCAATCAGTTTTAGCACGAATTATTTCAACTCCTTGGTGCGAAGTTGCATTTATCAATCGCCTATCATCCAAAAATAAATGGACAGACGAAGGTGTTAATAGTCGGTGTATGATGAGTGAATGCCCTTCTTATTGGATGACATGGTTGGCTATGACAGAGTGGTGGTATAACACCACTTCTCACTCCACCATTAAAATGTCTTCTTTTAAAGCTTTATATGAATATGCTACTCTATTATATGTGTCTTATTTTCTTGGTGATGTGAAGATATTAGAGGTAGACCATATTCTTTGTGATTGGGAAGCCGTGATTGGTTTATTACAATTCTGTATGTGTCATGCACAACATCTCATAAAGCAACTGACTGATAAACATCATTTTCAACGTGAATTCACTGTTGGCGATTAAGTGTATGTCAAATTATACCCTTATCGTCAGTCCACATTGCAACCACAATCATATACAAAGTTATCTGCTTTATTGTTTGGTCTCTCTCTGATCTTTGCTCATGTAGGTCAAGTGGCATATTGTTTTACATTATTACAAAATTTTTATATTTACACTACTTTTCATGCATCATGGTTCAGGAGTTATGTTTCAAATGGGGGGAATCTTGAGCAAGGATAGGAAAGGTCCTTGCCTAGGGCTCACTCCCATAAGGGGCCTATTATTTGCAAGTTATTTTATTACATAGGAGTTTAACTTAAGCTAAGAAGTAAGGTATGGAAAGAGTTTTTTTTTTAATGTAAAGGAATTTATTTAAGGTGCAAACATCAATCTCAATTTAGTAAAAAGGATAGCTTGGACTATTAACATACATACAAAAACTTCTTTTTCAAAGGTAAAAAACAATAGAAGTGGACATTTTTAAAATGAATTTGCTCCTACTAAATATCAAGATTCACATTTTTCTAATGAAAATTTAGTGAGAGAAGGCTTTACATTCAAGAATTTTACATTGACCTTAACTTTATCAACACCATTTCCATCTAGGTAAGAAACACATCTCATTTGTTCTCACAATTCTCATTTTCCTTATTTTCTATTTTCTCAGTAGCTCTTTTAATCTAAATACTATGTAAAAATTGAAATTTGATTATGAGTATAATAACATTTCAATATAGGTAGAATTTTCTATTTGACTTCAAATTGAAACTCAGATTAAATTCTAGGTATAATTTATCTCTCATTCATTTTCTATGTCAATTGCAGTTTATTTAGATAAACTGAAATATGTCAGTTTAATTATAAATGATATGCATAATTGAAATATGTCAATTTTAGTTATAATTTCAATTTGAATTGAAGTTTATTAGGGTATTATCTCTCTTCAATTCGCAAATATCAAAGTTGATAGTTTTTTATCTCTTATTTCCTTCATCAATTGCAATTTATCTTTCTTTAATTTGTTAAATCATAATTAGCATTTTATTATTTATGCATTCACTTGATTTTATATGTATAAATTTAATTTTGTAGATTATTGATGAAATTTAGTTTCAATATTTCTATAATATGGATATTGCTACTAATCTCTATTCTCTTTAGTGAAAAGTGGATCAATATTAGTTTTGGATATTTTAGAAATATTTTAAAGAATTGAAAATAAATTCTGAGTATGATAGTTGTTATCATAAAAGTTTTCTTTTTTTTAATACATGATATTAAATTTGGATCTTTATTTTTTTTTGGTTTGTCATAGATATATAATACCATTGATGTATCTTTGTGATAAATGATCGAGCTATTATTATTCTATTATGCTTACCTGCTTCTTCTAGTTCCATACATGGGTTTTTGTTCTTTTTCTAATTCAATTGTATTATAATTATTTTATATGATTTGCCTAAAAAGCATTTATCTAGAACTGAAAAAAGAAAAAAAGAGTAAAACAGTTAATAAAACTTAAAAAGGAGTTATCAATAAATTTAATAGTTTACTCCTCTAATAAAAATTATGAGGAATTAGTGGAGATAGTTTTGAACAATCTAATGAAATTTAAGTAATGAAATTCATATTCATGAGAATGTTAGTAATTTCAGTAATCATCATCTTGTATCAAATGTGTCAAATTTAGAAAATTTAAGGGTAGATGAGCATACCAATCCTTACGTTGAATATTTATGATCCTAAAAGTTGGAATAATCTTAAAGGTTAAATACAGAAAAAAAAAATCTTAAACTTTGCTCAATTTTTTAATTATAGCCCAAACTTTAAAAAGTAACAATTAAATACTTAAAACTTTCAATTTTTTTCAATTATAGTTCGACGTTAATGTCTTTTTTAAGTTTGCTGACGTGACTTTTCACATGTTTCGAAAACCCTAAACACTTATATACCTCGTGTCTAGTTAAACTAACTAATTAAGTTTAACTAAACTACATCATTTAATTAAACTAACTGATTAGACATAACTAAAATATGACGTATATGGCCTTGTAAGTGTAATTCTATACTTCTATAAAAAATTTTGCAAGTGTGTCCAAGTCATTGTTCTTGAAGAATTTGTTCTGCTATATGGCTCATGACACTAACGATTTCCTCCATGTTATTTAATTGCTGTCAATCTTCTGGATATGAAGTTCAAGCAAATTCACAATCAATCTCACGTTATGCTAAAGCTCAAGCTTTGGGACATCACTCTCCCTTGCTTTCTCTTCCACATTTAGATACTCCAAATTCATTAACACCCTTATCTGTGGTCCATGCATAGCACCTTTTGTACAACTTCAAAATCATCCTCTTCCTTTTTTGCCAACAACTCCTCCGTTGTCACTTATTGGTCCTAATTCTTCTTCCTTCCCTTCATCCATAGCCTCTCCTTTGTATTATCCAGAATTTGAGTCTAGACCTTCTTCTCATCCTCTAACTAAGGTAATTTATTCAATGCTTCTTTAAAATCATTAAACCTTATACCCATATTCCTTGATTTAGGGATATTAATCCCAAAACAACATAGATTAGTTATGTTTAATCAGTTAGTTCAATTAAACGTCATGTTTTAGTTAACTTAATTAGTTAATTTAATTAAGTATGATGTGTATAAGTGTTTATGATTTTTGAAACAAGTGGTATGCCACATTAACAAACTTAATGGATACACTAACGTCAGGCTAGAATTGCAAAAAGTTGAAGGTTTGAGTATTTAATTGTTACTTTTAAAGTTTGGACTATAATTGCAAATTAAGCAAAGTTTAATATTTTTTTAATAATTAACCCTAATCTTAAAAATAAAGAAAGGAAAATTTTAATTGAAAAAGGGCATTTAAAAAGTTGAATTTTGAGTTTCCTTTAAACAATATATATTTGTGTATTCTAGATTATTAAGGCCCTTCTTTTTATTTTATTATGGACCTGTAAAATGTTAGGAACAATCCTAGTTTCAAATTAGTCCCAAGTTAGTTCGAAGCTTCCTACATCACTAAATGATTTTGTTCACATCCCTGTTGAAATTCTTGACAGACGATTAGTCAAGTCTGATAGTTTAGATTTTGGTACAGTGATCTACTGGGAAAATGGTTGCTAATTTCTAGTCCCTTCTATCTTTATCTAAAATAACCTTCTGACTTCTAGTTCTTTCCATCCTGATTTAAAACAACCTTTTGACTTAATCTTTCTTCCCTTAAAATCCTCCCCCAAATTTTGAGAATAGCCCACCAACAAATCAAATTTCAGTTATGATTTGGACTCTAAAAAATAAGGTTTTGGGACTCTATTTATGGGGATTTTAAAAAAAGATGAACAAGTAAACAACCAAAAAAAAAACCTTTCTTGTCTTCTTCTTTATTCTACATCTATTCTAGGTAATTATAGTTTACTGTTCCAAGCTTCCGCCATGAGTGCACATGTTGGAGGCTGGTTGTGTTAACCTTGAGGAGTGAACAGAGTTATCGATTGCACCTAGGTCGTGTCAGAATTTGCTTTCAAGGTAGTGGCTCATCATAACACAACTTTGATTGGTAATTTTTTGTTCTTTATCTCTTCTATTTTCCAACAACTTGAAAGTGAATCCAGATCTATGGCTATTTCTCTTAATAAAGCTCTTCCCGATCTCTCTATATTTGAACTCCTTTATGGAACCAACTATAGGCAATGGTCAAAAAACTTACGATTCTCTTTAAACAACTCGAAGATGATTATTTATTATTTATGGATGTTCCATCTGATGAACCTAAAACCTCTCAACCTTCTGTTATTTCTCTTACTACCATCTTTGCTCGACCTCTTATTACTCCTCTCACCACACCCATTACTGAAAAATGCGCTACTTCCATTTCCACACCTATTATTGAAAAAGCCAAAAGGTTAGATGATCAATTTAGGAAGAAGTTTGATAAAGACAACAAAAGTGTGAGAGGTCACTTGCTGAATCATATGAAGAATTCATTGTTTGATTTGTTTATGAACCATAAATATGCTAAACTGATCTGGGACACTTTAGAAAAACGTTATGGGGGTGATGCTGCTAGAAAAAAAATGTGGTAAGAAAATGGTTACAATTTCTGATGGTTGATGACAAACCTGTGATGGACCAAGTTCACAAGTATGAGAACTTGGTGATTGATGTACTATGCAAAGGCATGAAAATGTGTGAGATGCTACTGGAGAAATTCCCACGCTCTTGGAGTGATTATAGGAACCAATTGAAACACAAGAAGAAAGATCTGACTTTACAGGAACTAATTAGTCATATGAGAACCGAGGAGGCCAACCAACTAAAAGATAAGCAAAACTCTGTCTCTTTTTTTTTTTTGGTTAAAACTAACCTTGTAGAGTTTATTGGTGGTTTTAAAGACAGGTTCAAAAGGAAGGGAAAGAAATTTCAAAAGGATGGACAATAGGAAAAATCAAGCCAAATCAAGAAGATTGATGGAAAATTCCATAAGAAAAAGGTAGCCTGCTATATTTGCGGCAAACTAGGATTTAAGGCACATCAATGCTATCATATGAAAAATCAACAAAATATAGTACATAAACCTACAAATCTAACTACACCACAGGCCAATCATCTTGAAGAGGAAGAAATCATCGCCATTGTGGTAGAGGCAAACATGGTGGAAAATAAAATGGATTAGGCGCTTGACATTAGAGATTCAGAACACTAGTGTGCCAATAGGAAATTGTTCCACGATCTTAAAGATTCTACAGATGGTGAACATGTCTACATGGGAAACACCAAGATTGCTGGAGTGCTTAGAGAAGGGAAGATTTTCCTTCAACTCAATTTTGGGAAAACTTTAGCTTTAAATGATGTTTTGAATATGTCTTTGCTGCATAGGAATTTAGTTTCTAGTAGTTTGTTGAATAAGGTTAGATTGAAAATTGTTATCAAGGCTGACAAGGTAATAATCACAAAAAATTAGGAATTTGTGGGGAATGGGGTACTTAGCTGATGGATTGTTTATTTTTAACATTGTTTTTACTTCTCCTAATAACAGTTCTTCTGCTTCTTCTGCATATTATTGAATCTATTAATTTGTAGTATGGTAGGTTAGGACATGTCAATATTGCTTCAAATAAAAGATTAAAAAACATACATTTGATTAATATTACAGATGATGAAAATTATTCTAAATGTTTTATTTATGTCAGAGAAAAATATATTAAAAACCTTTTAAACCTGTTGCAACAAGAAGTACTAAGTTGTAAGAATTAATACATTCAGATTTAGCTGACTTTAAAAACATAATTAGTAAGGGCAATAAAAAGTATTATATTAACTTTTCTAGGTATACTAAGGTGTACATGTTGAAATCAAAACATGAATCTGTAGAAATGTTCTTGAAATATAAAAAAGAAGTGGAACATAAACCAGATAAGAAAATAAAAAGGCTTAGAACTAATATAGGTGGAGAATATAATACCAAATTCCCTGAAGAACTCTGTGAATTAAATGGCATAATATATGAAACTAGTGCCCCTTATACTCTATAACAGAACGACATAGCTAAAAGGAAAAATAGGACATTAAAAGAAATGATAAATGCCAAGTTGCCAAGTTCTGGTTTGATCGATAATATATGGAAGGAAGCTATATACTATATACTTAACAAAGTTCCTTACAAAAAGTTAGATAAAACTCTTTATAAATTGTTGAACAGTTTGCTCTTAATCTTAAATATTTGAAAGTGTTGGTGTAACAGCCCAGACCACCCGCTTACAGATATTGTTCGCTTTGAGCCTCGGCCTCTCGAGCCTCGCGCCCTCACGGGTTTGTTTTTCCAGTGTGTAAGCCTCTTTAAGGCATTACCCCTGCAGGACTTCCCAAGAGGTCACCCATCTTGGTACTGCTCTTGCCCTAGCACATTTAACTTCGGAGTTCTGATGCGATTCGGTGCGTTGGGGCATGGAAAACGCGTCTACAAGGGAGAGGTATCTGCACCCTTATAAGGCATACTTCGTCCCCCACTCCAACCGATATGGGATCTACGCTCCGCAGCACTGTGGCCGTTGGGTAGTCTTGAT
>JANZXP010031266.1:0-12706 GCA_027576715.1 Erythroxylum flavicans
TACACCATTCAACCCCCCCTTCTTGTGTATCTAGTTTCTTGAACTTAAAGTCTTTACTAATGTGTGATTTACTTCAAATGAGTGGCTGGTGGTGGCGTCGTACTCTAAGGATAGTGGAGAGAGAAGTTTGTGACCATGGGGAAGAAAGGAAATAGGAGAGAAGCCGGAGAGGACAATTGCTAGAGAGGGAGAGGAGAGTCACTGCCAAAGAGGAGAACTGCAAGAGTGACTGGGTGAGAGAGAAATGTATGAGAGAGATGAGAGAGTAACAAGCAGTCAGGATGGGGGGTTAAGTAATTTCTTTTTTACAAAATGGTCCCCAACTTTTTAAAATTTATGAAATACTGACTGATACTATAAGAAATCCTCGATATAGACTAGTACTATTAAACCAAGTTTTGTTTTGTTTTTTGCTTAATACCAGCTGATACAGTACTAAACACATAATATTGGTCACGCCCCTACTCTTCTTTCTTACTCTTCTGAAATGGCTATTATCATTTACTAGAGACTAAATTTCCAAGACATGAAATTGACATGAAATTCTCTAGTAATCTTGAATTTAACAATTATCATCACGCTCAGTGATAAGTAGAAATTATAGAATACTTTACAGTCCTATTTTATATTGTTTTAAATTATTTACATAGCTTATTTAGGCAAAAATTGCTACGTTTTACTATTTTTAATCTAAGTTGTTTAGTTTCATATTTTATTTCTAAAAGGTGTTTAAATTGTACTAAATATTTTCTTGTGGGCTTGGTAGACTTAAAGAAAGATATCAAGAAGAAAAACTGGTCGTTAGCCCAGAAGGAAGGCCAAAAACAAGAAAATAAATTAGCAAAAAAACTAGTAGAAAATCCAATAGCAGAAATCCAGCCTAATAGCAAAAAAATCAACCATACCCAATACTTAGCCTATGATCCACCCCAAACCCAAGGCAAATAAGAAGCAAAAAGAAGAAAGTAACGTTGGATGGGAGAAGACTCACTTACTCTACATCTCCATCTAAGAAACCTAACTCCAAATCCATTTGAAATGAAGAATATAAGTAGAAAATCATAAAAAATCTAACAATGTACGACTCTTGGAAATGTTCTTGAGGCTATAAAAAGCCAGCAGCTTGGGAGTAGAAAGTAGCAAGCAGTCACTCACAGATGAGAGTTTTAGAGAGGCTTTGTCACCTATCCAAGGTAGTTGAAGCTAGGAGTTATGGCAAGGAGTGTATGGGGAAATGAGAGCCAAATCCCACTTGAATTGAGCTAGTTTGAGATTGTTGGAGGAAAATTCCAAAACTTATGGGCTGATTCGAGGTTTATGCAACCAAAAAAAGTAAATGAGTTTTCTTAAAACCCTATTCTCTTTGTTTCTAGTTTCATATGAGTAATTTATTCTTGGTTGTTTAATTTTAGTTTAGATATGCAAATTTGATTATTTGGGATATTATTTTTAAATTTATTTCAATTAATTACCTAGTGGATTTAACAATATGAAATTGATGATTGATGTTCTTATTTGATTGGTGACATCCCTGATTATTTAAATATGATAAGTTGATTTAGTGGTCCATTTGGAGTTGTACGAGTTGGAATTTATTTATTCTTCGAATAAATTATCATTGGTTGAATGTGTCTCCTAGTGCTTAACATGTTTTTGATGTTTGAATTGAGCTAATCCAATTCTAAATAGTGAAAAGGGATATGTACGAACCAGCTAGTTGATTTTCTATATTTAACTTTTTAAATATCTCTGATTATCAAGATATGTCAAAATTGCATAACTAAATTAAAATTTAAAACGACGCTTGTTTATTTGTGATTATTAGATTAGTTTATGTTTTATTTATTTGATTTCTAAACTCGATTTCTTTTATTATTTTGATTTCTAGTTTATTTATTTATTTTGAATCATAACTAATAATTTTTTTGTTTTTAAAAAATAGGTGAAGAAAAGAGAAGGTGAATTTTATGAAATTAAGAGATGGAGTATAAATTGAAGTACAAGCTAAAAAGGAAGACAAAAGGATAAAAATGGGTGCAGCTACTTTGAAGCAAATTTTAGAACCAAACTTAGACGATCAACCGTTATGCATTGTCTTCCCATTCTTGAAAAGACTTTTGAACCTGAATTCAGGTTTCTCAAATTTATTGCCTAAATTTTGTAGATGTGCAAGTGATAATATTTATAGTCATTTAAAAGAATTTTTGGTTGTTTGGTCTACTAGGAGACCTGAAGGAATTTATGAAGAATAAGTGAAATTACGTTCTTTTCCATTTTCATTGCATGATTTTACTAAAGATTGGTTATATTATTTACCTCTTAGATCTATAAATACATGGGCAAAATTGTATAGATCTTTTCTTGTAAAATATTTTCCTGCTAGTAAAACATGATTTATTAGGAAAAATAGACAAAATATCAATGAGTTACTATATGAATATTGGGAAAGATTTAAAAGACTGTGTGCTAGTTGCCCCAATCATCAAATTAATAACCAATTATTAATACAATATTTCTATAAGGGAATTTTACCACATGATTGGAGCATGATATATGCAGCTAGTGACGGGCCAATAGTTAATAAAACTCTTGTACAAGATAGACAATTAATCTCCAATATGGCTGAAAATTCATAACAATTTGGAACAAAAAAGGAGATTAATTAAGTTAGGAGAGTTAACGAAATAGATGTGCATGCCATTTAGGATCAACTAAAGGAAAATTCTCAACAAGTAGCTCATTTAACTACTTTAGTGTCGAAACTTGCAACTACTAGTATTACCCAAGCTTGTGCTTATGGAATTTGCATTGATTTTATTCCCACTACTGATGCATGTCCTTCTTTGTAGGTTCAAGATGTGAATGTTGTGGGTAGTTATCATGGAAAAACACAGAGGAAATATGACTCTTTTTCAAACATATATAACGAGGGTTGGAAAAATCATCCAAATTTTAGATATAGACCTAGGACAAACCCATATACTTTTGTTGATAACCAAAACAATCCAAGGTCTTCTTTTATACCTAACCCACCTCAAAACCAACCCATTGGTCAATCCTTAGAAGATATGGTGAAACAATTGGTTAACCAAATTGGGCAAGTACACACAGAGAGGGTAGAATATCAAAAGAAGATAGATGCATATTTACAACACTTAGAGACGTAAAGTAGAAAAATTTGCACTAGTCTAAGTAATGTAGAAACCCGATTATCTAGGAAATTGCCTGCTCAACCCATTCTAAATACTAAAGAAAGTGCTAGCACAATATTGGCTAGGAGTGGGAAAGAATTTAAAGAAAGCAAAAGAAAAAGTGGTGAAGTGGAAAAAGAGTTAGAAGTTGCAACTAAGTCTGAAAAGGAAAATAAGAAAGAAGAAAATAAAAGAACATCAAAAGTATATACTACAAACAAATTATCAATCGACAATTTTAAAAAAGTTTCTCCTTTTCCTTACAGGTCAGCAAAATTAAGAAAAGAGGTAGCTAATCAATAAAATTTTGAAACCTTCAAGAAAGTTGGAGTTAATATTCCTCTTTGAGAAGCAATTAAACAAGATCCACAATATACGAAGTTCTTGAAAGAGTTATGTAGTAACAAAAGGCGTTTCAAGGAAAACGAAAAAGTAAGTATGGGAAAGAACGTGTCAGCCATGATTGAAAAGAAAATTCCTATAAAATGTATGGACCTTGGTATGTTCACTATCCCTTATAAGATAAGAGATAATAGTTTTGAAAGGTGTGTGTTATATTTAGGGGCCTCTATAATTGTTATGCCCAGATATATATGAGTCTCTCAAGTTAGGTCCTTTAAGAAAGACAGGGTTAGTAATTCAGCTAACTGATAGGTCAAATGTATATCCTAACGGTATACTTAAAGATGTTTTAGTGTAGGAATGAGTTAGTTTTTCCAGTTGATTTTTATGTGCTAGATGTGGGAGGAATTTCTAATCCATCAAAGTAAGTATCGTTACTATTAGGAAGACCCTTTCTTAAAACAACAAGAACAAGGATAGATGTCTATAAAAGTAACATTACCATGGAATTCAACATATAAGTTATTAGGTTTTAACATTTCTGATGCTATGCAATACCCTGATAACATTAATTATTTTTGCTTTGTTGACAATGTGGATATTATTGATGAGATTGTACTCATGTTATTTGAGTCTAACATAAGCACAGGTGATGACGTGAAACAATTAGAGGGAATTAAAAGCATTGAGGAAGCAATACAAACAGATAACTCCTTATAAAATGATCAATCAGTACTTTTTAATTGTTTAACTCTTACTATTAATTTAGTACCATTAGTTGTTTATGCACCTGAATTAGAGTTGAAACCTCTTCCCATAAATCTCAAGTATGTTTTTCTAGGTGACAGTGCTACTTTGCCTGTTATAATCTCAAGTGCTTTAACTTTTTCACAAGAAGAGAAACTTTTACAAGTATTAAAAGACCATAAGGATGCCATAGGATGGACCATAGCTGATATAAAAGGGATTAATCCAACTTTACGTATGCATAGGTTCCTTTTAAAAGAAAATGCTAAACCCATCAGAGAAGCCCAACATAAGTTGAACCCCTATGATGGAAATAGTAAGGAAGGAAATATTAAAGTAGTTAAAAGCAGGCATAATATACCCTATTTCATATTTTAAATGGGTAAGCCCCATATATGTAGTACCCAAGAAAATAGGCATAACTGTAGTAAA
Organism: Erythroxylum flavicans; assembly: GCA_027576715.1. Classification (NCBI taxonomy): domain Eukaryota; kingdom Viridiplantae; phylum Streptophyta; class Magnoliopsida; order Malpighiales; family Erythroxylaceae; genus Erythroxylum; species Erythroxylum flavicans. Next base: position 4,713 of record JANZXP010031266.1, read on the forward strand.
AAATAGCCAAGGTGAACTTGTTCCTACTAGGATATCAAATGGGTGAAGAGTGTGTATTAATTACTAAAAACCTCATCCAAGTAACTAAAAAAGATCATTACCTTTTACCTTTTATCGATCAAATGCCGGAAAAACTAACGGGACAATCTTACTTTTGCTTTTTAGAAGGGTATTTAGGGTATACATAAGTTGTTATATCATTTAAAGATCAAGATAAAACTACATTTACATGCCCTTTCGGTACATTTGCATTTAGGAGAATGCCATTTGGACTTTATAATGCTCCAAATATTTTTGAAAGATGCATGATGAGCATTTTTTTTGATTAATTGAGCATAAAATGGAAATTTTTGTGGATGACTTTCTATGTTTGGTGATTCTTTTGATTTATGTCTCTTTAATCTTTCTATTGTTTTGCAAGATGTATTCATACTAATCTGGTTTTGGATTATGAAAAATGTCATTTTATGGTAGAACAAGGTGTGGTATTAGGGCATGTAGTAAGTTCAAAAGGTTTAGAAGTTGATAAGGCAAAGATAGAGACCATAAGTTCTCTTCCATATCTTACATGTGTGAGGGAAGTTAGATCATTTTTAGGCCATACTAGTTTTCATCGTTTTTTTATCAAAAAATTTTCAAAAATTGAATCTCCTTTATACGCACTACTGGCTAAAGACTCTTCTTTTGTCTTTGATGAAACTTGTAAAATTGCTTTTGATGAACTGAACGAAAGGTTGAATAGTGCTCTTATAATTCACCCACCTGATTGGAATTTACCATTTGAAATAATGTTTGATGTGAGTGATAGGGCAGTTGGAGCAGTATTAGGTTAAAGAAAAGATAAAAAACCTTATGTAATATATTATGCATCTAAATCTTTGGATTCTGCTTAACATAATTACACTATAAGGGAAAAAGAAATGTTTGCTATTATATTTGCATTAGAAAAATTTTGTTCATACTTCTTAGGAACCAAAGTAATCGTTTTCTTAGATCATGTTGCACTTAAATATCTCATAAAAAATAAAGAATCAAAACCTAGGTTACTACGATGGATGCTCTTGTTACAAGAATTTGATTTAGAAATTAGAGATAAAAAAGTGCAGTGAATTTAGTAGCAGATCACCTTAGTAGAATAATACCTGAAGAGGATTGGACTATGGTTTCTAAATTCTTTCTAGATGAGTAACTTTACTCTTTGATTAAAGCTGATTCAGCTTAGTATGCGGATGTATCCAACTATTTAGTTACTAGGTTGTTTTCAACTGATTTAATAAGAGATCATAAAGATAAAATAAAGGTTGAATCCAAATACTATTTTTGGGATGATCCTTATTTATAGAAAGCATGTTTTGACTAAATTTTTAACAGGGATGTTCCAAAAATAGAACATAATTCTATTATTACCTTTTGTCATTCTTTAGAAGGAGGTGGTCATTTTGGGTCGAAGAGGAAAACTTATAAGATTCTAGAGATTGGATTCTATTGGCCCACTATACATAAAGTTGCATAGTTATTTTGCAGGTCTTGTGAGTAATGCCAGAAGATAAGGAACTTATCCAAGAAACAAGAGATGCCTCAACACCGTATTATGGCTTATGAAATTTTTGATGGGTAAGGAATAAACTTCATGGGTCCATTCCCTTCATCTTTTAGTAATGTATATATTTTACTTGTTGTAGACTATGTTTCAAAATGGGTCGCAGCAAAGGCCACTAGATTGGATAATGCTGAGACAATCATTAATTTTCTAAAAACTTATAACTTAATCAATTTGTTGTACCTAAAGTTATTATCAGTGATTGTGGTACTCACTTTTATAACTGGACTTTGAGGGTTCTTTTGTAAAAATATCATGTAACTCACCGCGTTGCTATTACATACCACCCCCAGAGAAGTGGACAAGTTGAAATATCAAATAAGAAGATTAAAACTATTTTGGATAACATGGTAAAGCTAAATAAAAAGGATTGGAGCATAAGATTAGATGATGCTCTATGGGCTTACAGAACTACTGACAAAAATCTAATAAGTATGTCCCCTTATAGACAAATATATTGTAAAGCTTGTCACTTATCAGTAGAAATTGAACATAAATCGTATTGGGCAGTGAAACAATGCAACTTAGATTATGAAAAAGTAGGAAAAGAAGGAAATTATAGTTACAAAAACTTGAGGAACTTAGGCTAGAGGTGTTTGATAACGCTAGGATCTATAAAGAAAAGACTAAAACTTTACATGATATGAAGATAGCCAAGAAATCATTTACTATCGAAAAAAAGTTATTTTATTTAATTTTAAGCAAAATTTTCTTCCCTGGTAAACTTCAATCTAGATGGTTAGGTCCCTTTAGCATGGTGCAGTGGAAATTAAAAGCCTACAAACTGACAATTTTTAAGGGGAATGGGCATAGACTGAAGTTGTTTTATGATCATGCTGAAGTAATGATGTTTGAAGAAATTTTGGTAGAGGAACCTTGATAACAAAGAAGGATGTCAAGCTAATGTCATAAACAAAAAACACTACTTAGGAGGCAACCTATTTGGCTAATATTGTGTTTCAAATAATTTTATCATTTTAATCACTTTTTTGCAGAAATATTAATATGTTTTTATTATTTTTATACTTCCTTCTAAATTAATTGCCCTTTTTATTAATTAAAAATTATAATATTTGTTATTTTTATAAGTATAAGTATAAGTATTTCATTTTGATAGTGCATCAATTGAGAATAATTAAAATCAATAGTTTTATCATTATAATCACATCATAATACAACAAAATTATATCTTCCACATATTGTATATCTATCTATTTGAATTAATTAAACGGACACTAAATAATAAAATATACGTTGACAAACTAAATAAATGATTAATGCTTTTAAATATAAAAGAAAAAACATGATTTTGAGGTTGCAAAATGTTCATTTCAACATAAAAGAAATTGCAAGCAATAATACATAAAGATGGATCAAAATGCATTGAATCACTGATTTAGTTTAGTTTCATCTTTTTTGAAATCACTAAAGTAAACTAATTAATTTGATCATTTATCGTATATATGATAAATACATAAAGTAAAATACATAAAGAAGTTTGTATCATTTATCGTATATATATAAGTTTTGAAAAAAAGGTCATTGTAGTTTATGCTTTTCTAGAAAACTCTCGTTATTGTTGACTTTTATTAAAAATTTAACAAAGAATCCTATATGAAAAAGTATGAACATATGGACCAATCATATTTGATTGATGAGTTATCTTACCTAATTATTAACTTAACCTAACTTGAATCATAAGAGAAACTCGACCTACCTGAATTTAACACCTACATAAAACATTTGCCCTAGCCCTAATTTGTCTTTCATTGCTAAATCAACACCCTTCAAGATTTATCATAATTTTATCTGTAAATTCCTCCTATAAGAATTTTTATGCCCTATTTCTCCTTATTTTCAGTATGATGAGATTTATCTTTGATTGACAATATCAATCTTTTGACAAGTTCCATTTTTTGTAGGTTGCTCATTGTTTAAGTAGGCAGTGAGAGGTTGTAGGAATGGACTCTAACTTTAGTTTTTGATATTAATTTTTGAAAATATTAGAGTTGATTACTGTTAAGGTTTTGTTAAAAGCATTTGAGTTTTGTTTCAAGTATGGGTAAAAAAAATTTTAAAGAGCATATGAGATCAAACGTTCTAATGGTTTCACCAAATATTTATAATCTCAGCAATAACACCAACCACTATCTTATAGTTTAGACCCTCAAAAAGTGGTAATGGAAAAAGAAACTTTGACTATAACAAAGTTCATAATACTTGGTTTGAAGGTGTTTAGAGAGAAAATAATTAAGGACTAAGCCATTAACAAAAATGACAAAATCCTTAAATATTTCATTATTTAAATTCACAGAAGACCCCAATAATTTAATGCCACTTACTTTTTTAGACTAACACTATTTAGCCTAAGTTATATTCTATTCTTTGTCATATTTTTGTTTTGAATGCTTTCTTCATCATAAATTAAGAGGAATTTAAAATGCTTATCATATATTTAGTTCCATCCATGTTCATATTATTTGAATATTCTAAATAAGGGATTGAAAGGACTTAATTTACTATAAAATCTATATCTATAAGTTTTGAATTTATTATAGAAGAGAGTAGTTTGATTTCAAATCTTTAATAAAATTACTATTGTCCTTCCTTACATCTTGTACTTCCTAACATTACTACTTTTATGATAACGTATTTTGAATGGATTAATTTACAAAATATTTAAACAAGATTAATTTTTATTTTGTAGTAGTTTCTTTTTGGTTGTGTTATTTCATTATTAAATATATTAACATCTAGTGTTGTTTACATTCTCTTCTATACCTTAACATTAGGATGTTTAAGTATACCTTAACATTAGGATGTTATGTTGGTTGTAATTAAGCACTTCAATACTTGTACTTGGTTTAAATTTTAAATCATATATTTTAAGATCGGTTTAGGTTTTAACTACAAAATTCATTATAATTTCTGTCTTTTTGTCTTTTTTTATTATTTGACAAACCCCAAAGTTGAGTTTCAATTTTAATATAGTGGAACCTTCAAATTTACCCCTACCATACATTATGAAAGAGGAAAAATGCATAACTTTAGAGTAAAGCTAGATCATTTGGCCATGTTGTAGTTCATATTGCAATAAGGGACTTAATCTATAGACAGGTTTCTATGTTAAGTTACGATACTCCTCACAAGTCTTTTGAGGGTGGCACTAGAATCCTAAAAAGTGAGGCATATATAATCTACATGGTCAAATTAATTAAAAAGAGTATTTATGAGATTATGGAGGTGTTTTTAGCTAATGAATATCCCCAATTAAGACATAACAAAAAATGCTTATGAGAGGGTGAACATATTAATTATAAGGCTATAGAGGGTAAACATGCTACTTTTAAATTGTGTGAACAAGTTGTTTGTGTTGTTAGAATAGGAGAAAAGTTTGCTTGTGCTTCTAATGAAGCTTATACAACCATAAATGTTGTAGATAAAAGTGATTTAAATGATCCAACATATGAGGGTGAGAAAGAAGCACTTAATCAATTTGACCATTCTAGTTCATTTAATTATGAGGACATATTTCATGAGGTGGTTAGTGAAGAGGCTACCAAATAAGTTAATAGGTATCTTTATTGTGGTGCACAAAATGGTCCAACCTATAACAATATAGAAATGCAAACAAATTTATCATAAGAAAATTCAGATGATCTTATGAGTGTGGATCAAAGATTAGACAAAGAAGGGGGAAGAAGACCTAGGTTCCTAAAATTTAAAGCAAATACTGATATGATAAAGCCAATTGATTTAAAGGTTGGTATGCTATTTGATTCAATTAACGCATTTAGACATGCTCTTGTCTAATATATTGTTGATAATGGTTTTATTATTTGTATATAAAGAATAAAAAATTTAAAGTAATTCTTGTTTGCAAAAAGGATTATGGGTAGAGAATACATGTTTCTCTAATATAACGTAGTATTACATTTCAAATCAAGACAAGTTAGTCTTCCTATAATTATGGCCAAGAATACTAGGAAAAAAATATAAGCCACATCGAAATGTAAAGCAATACCTCCCATATTTTATAGACAAGTCTAGATAGGATATTAGTGGGATTAGAGGTACATTTTTAAAGGACTTAAATATTCAGATTGTAGATAATAAGGTGTTTAGGATGAAAAGCTTTACATTATAGCTATTAATTAACGGGCGAGGAGGGTAAGCAATTTAAGAAATTGAGAAACTATAGACTAGCCATATTGAAGTATAAGAAGGGTAGTTCTTTTACAATTAAAGTATCTAAGAGGTTATTTGATTCTATATACATATGCTTAGATGCTTGTAAAAAGGGATTCTTAGTTTGCTTTTATATATATAGCACTTGAAGGGAAAGTGTAGATGATAACTGCTATCGAAAATTGGTCTAAATGTAAAATAAAAATATATTTCCAATTGTATAAGACGTAGTTATAATTGAGAGTCAAGTATCATAGAAATGATTTCTTGGATGTTTAAAATAAGACATCAGACACTATAAGAATCATAATTGGGTTTTTATTTCTAATTAACAAAATGTAAATTTTTAGTTTGTCTTATCATATGAATATCCATTTTATATTTTTATTATTAACTTAAATAAGTTCTTTTATAAACATTTAATAAGTGCATAAATAAATTTAATATGGTCTCTTTGTAAGAGGGTTTAGAACATGATTTTAATATCGACAAACTAGTGTTAAACAAAAATATTATATTAAATGTAATGTCAATCTTCAAAAGAAATTTAAAACAATGAAGGCTATATAGGATATTATATGGAATAAGATAAGATCATATACCTTCAATGATTTTGATAGCTATATGATTGTTTTATTTTTACTGCATATGAATTTGACTAATGACATGCTTTTAATTTTAAATGTGTGTGATTATTTAATATATGCTTATTTTGAGTTTTTAACTTGAAAAGGTACATGAAATGATTATAAGGTATTGATAAATTGATCCACGACTGGTTAGATTGTCACGACCCAGAACCACATCTGGCATACGAAAACCACCGCATACTCGGGCTAAGGATACTCATGATACCCTTAACCTGACTATGCAAGGCTAACTAAATATCTTTAAAAACATTTGGACAACACAAAACGTTCACACGTAAGGTTATTTACAAACCACAAGACAATCAAAAGTTAATTTACAAATTTATAAAGCATATCAACATAATTATGAGCCATTATACAACAAAAGTATAAAACAGAGACTACTTATATGCGGTAAAGCCTTGAAAATGTCAAAAGACTGCACGAACCACTCAGAGCTTTAAGCTCACTAAATTAGCCTGCATGGTTGGGAAGCGGAGGGGGTGAGTACACTATGTACTCAATGAGTAGGGAAATACATATATCGCAAATAGAATCCGGTACACACCAAAACGGTCTAAATAACCAAAGGATAGTTTTACACATCTAACATGCACATAACCACCTATGAAGTGAATATGTATGACATAGAAACATATAGACCTAGTCTATGACTCATGTCATACTGGTTAGGAACCACATAGGCCTAGCCTATTAATCACTCATTCAATGAACATAAGTTATAGTACACAAGAGTAGAAAAAGCATCACATGTAAAAATCAAATCTCGTCAAGAAGCCAAATCTCATAATAAGCCAAAATAGTTATGTATATCACCATTAGTTGGCCAAACTAATGCGCACACCCACCGATCCTGACGTTGGCTCGACTTTCATCTATGGTGAGTCCAGACTACAGTTGACAAGAGCGTCATGATCCTAAATGATGACCTCATCGGTGACCAGACCTCTAGGTGTGCAATCACCTGTAAGTCCTGTAGAAAGGTGTCGTTACAAGGACTCGACTTTTATGTACCAACGTCAAGGGTACGGGGGTCGCTTAATCTGTTGTGCCCAGCACACGATTGGTCAATTATTATCTCACCAATTACAAATCATATACAAATATTAAATACTAAAATTAAGTAAGGCACCATGCTTTTATTTATCAGTCAAACCGATAAAATGGAACCTTTTCATGGCTCTAAGCCAAAAGAAAACATATACACGCAGCATACAAGACTCAGTTATACATATGTAAGTTCCAAAACATTATTTCATGCAATAAAAGTTATCTTTTGCACTCCAAGTGCAAAGTTGATAAAAAATGTAATTTCAGAAAATAAAATTTTGTCCTTTGCTCTTCAAGTGCAAGTTTGTTGAAAACAATATCATTTCTCAAAATATGTAATAAAAACATCAATTGCACTCCAAATGCAAAGAGTTATTCAAAACAATGTCGTTTATTAAATACACAAGTATACTAGCATCTATTTGAGATTCAATTCTACTACGCCTTACCTAGGTTCAAAATTCACATACAAGTCATTATGCATGTCTTGGGATGTCCTATCATAT
>JANZXP010031287.1:0-12705 GCA_027576715.1 Erythroxylum flavicans
ATTGATTCTTGAATTGATTTGATTGACTGAATTGAATTCTTATTTTAGTTTCATTGTATTCAAAATTTTTGTGATTTATTTTGGCCTTAGATTTTAGGATTAGATTATCCCTCCTCGTAGGATCTACACTTTAGGTACTATACAAATGACCCGTGCACTTACAGATTAACAAGGTTAATCAATTAAAACTTAAACACATAGAAAGAACCTAATCAGGAGACATGGTGGTAGCAAGCCACTCATAATTGATCTTGGTTGAGTTTTTGAAGGATGTAAGGTCAAGCTAATGACCATAAATTGGCACATTTAGTAGTTAGACATAAATTTTTGTGTATAGTTAGATTTTTTAAAATTTTTAAAAATAAAATTTTAATGATTCGGAATGGTTTAGGATTACTAATTCTCTTACTCTCTTTTAGCAATTATAAGATAGGACAACAATCTCGGGCATCAAGCAAATTTGGTCTCAACACTATCGTCATCACCACCTCCTTCACCATGACAGTTCTGTGCTCTTAATTCTTATCTTTTCATTTATGTCGTTATTTTGTTCTTATGTTTCACTTTAATTTATGTGTTTTTATTCCCACCTTATGTGTTGTTGTTTGTTCTTCTCATATTGAGGACGAAGTGCTGCTCAAGTATAGGAAGGAATGTGCTTTGTAAACTTTTATTTTGAATATGAATTTTGCATGTTAGTTTGTTTTAGGGTGCCTTATATGATTTGTGTGAATGTGTCAATGACTAGGACTTAACGGAATTTGTTTAACTTTAAACATAGTGTTTTAGGTTGTGAAGATTTATTATCTTGGGAAATTGGTGACCTAGGTTACTTTGGTTAAATATGTAGGTTAATTAGGATATGATCTTAGTTTATTCATCCTAGGAATTTGTCACATTCATTATAATTTTAGGTTAATCAAATAAATAGCATCATTAGTACCTTTTCATGAGAAATACTAGCTAAAGAAATGAGGTAGGTAATAATTAAAAATAAAAATGCGTAAATCATAAACAAGTAACTATTCCACTGGCTTTTGGGTTATGAATGGAGCTAGTAGCTAGTTAAGAATGTGATGTAGTTGAGTAACTGAATCGACACGCATCATAAATGTGTTTCTTCGCGTTAAAAGGCTATAACGACATTCTAACCTAGCCACTTAATAAAAACATAACCTAGTTTAGTAACCAGATCGACATTCATCACAAGTTTTTGCCTTCTCATAAAAAGGCTAGGTTCATGTCAATCAAAATCAACAAAAATAGTATTTTGTTAAATAAGCCTACCGATCTTTGTAAAAAGCTTGAATTTTCATGAAAACTTACTTAAGGATAGTTACATTTTTATTGACCGAATGATGATCAATGTTTGTACGCAAGTGATAGGGGTGAATTAACTTAACATTAAAGTTTGAATTAGTTGTATATTTAGTCCAAGGTACTTAGACGCGGATTTCGTATGTTAATAAGTTAGAACAACTGGAGGGATAGTGTTCGAAGTTAAATTCATTTCGTGAAGTTTAATGCCATTGCCTCGTTATTGGATTTATATATGTATTGTGTTTTACTTATTTTCCTTTTCTTATTTTTTTTAGGACAAGCAAAAGTTTAAGTATGGGGATGTTGATAGTTGTAGATTGCATCGTGTTTTTATGGGTAGATTGGTTTATATTCAGTTGTTAATTTGATTTTTTAGTGTGTGTTTAAGTTAGAATTATGTTATTTAGTAGATATTTTGTTTTAAGCATTTTGTGGGTTAGAGCATGCTTTTGAGCTTCAGTTTTATATATTTGAGGTACCTTGATGAGTTTGTGACAGTGCATCGTAATGCTAGTCAAAATAAAATAACTAAACTACTACTATAGTAGTGGTGAGTCTAGGTTGATTCCATAGAGAATGTGAGTAAAGTTGTTGAAATGAAAGTAACTAGTGTTTAGGTTTAACATGGAGCGTGGGAAGGGGGGGTTTTGATTTTGAAATAAGAAAATAAAATAAAACTAACCTAATGAAAACAAATTAAAGAAAAAGTGCAAAAAATGATAAAAGTGGGGAATTCGGTAGGGACCCAATTCTTTGGTTCAATCTCGACCTACACCCTATTTAAATATATTTCATTGATTTGTTGTTCTCAAACCTCTCCTAGCAACTATTAATCGTGGTTTAATAATTCACCCGAGTTTCCCCTTAGGTAGTGTTTAATCAAGATACGATCGTTAATTAACCTAACCACTGATTTGGTCTCAACACTATCGCAATCACCATCTCCTTCACCATAACAGTTCTACGCTCTTAATTCTTATCTTTTAATTTATGTCTTTATTTTGTTCTTATTTTTCACTTTAATTTATGTGTTTTTATTCTCACCTTATGTGTTATTGTTTGTTCTTCTCACATTGAGGACAAAGTGCTGCTCAAGTATGGGGAGGGATGTGCTTTATATGCTTTTATTTTAAATGTGAATTTTGCATGTTAGTTTGTTTTATGGTGCATTATATGATTTGTGTGAATGTGTCAATGGCTAGGACTTAACAAAATTTGTTTAACTTTGAACATAGTGTTTTAGGTTGCGAAGATTTATTATCTTATGAAATTAGTGACCTAGGTTACTTTGGTTAAATACGCAGGTTAATTAAGATATGATCTTAGATTATTCACCTTAGGAATTTGTCACATTCATTTATAATTTTAGGTCAATCGTAAATAGCATCACTAGTACCTTTTCATGAGAACTACTAGCCAAAGAAATGAGGTAGGTAATAATTAAAATTAAAAAATTAAAAAATGTTTAAATCATAAGTAATTAACTATTCCGCTGGCCTTTGGGTTATGAATTGAGCTAGTAGCTAGCTAAGAATGTGATGTAGTTGAGTAACTGAATTGACACGCATCATAAATGTGTGTCTTTGCGCCAAAAGACTATAATGACATTCTAACCTAGCTACTTAATAAAAGCATGGCCTAGTTGAGTAACCGGATGGATATTCATCATAATTTTTTGCCTTCGCATAAAAAGGCTAGGTTCATGTCAATCAAAATCAACAAAAATAGTATTTTGTTAAATAAGCTTACCGATCTTTGTAAAAAGCTTGAATTTTAACTAGTTTTTTTCATAGAAATGAGTAGTTAAAACAAGGTATGTAATAAAATATAATTAAAAAAGAGTGTTAAATAAATCACTATTCTACTGGCCTTCGGGTTATGAATAGAGCAAGTAGCCGGTTGAAAACATAATATAGCTGAGTAACCGGATCAACACGCATTGCAAATGTGTTCCTTCGCATCAAAAGGCTATAGTGACGTTTCAACCAAGCTGTTTAATCAAAATGACTTAGTTAACTAACCGAATCAACATTTATTACAAATGTTTGCCTCCACGTAGAAAGACTAAGTCTATGTTCACTAATAAAAAAAGTGTTTTTTTAATAAAAACCTATCGAACTTGCAGTAAGCTTGACTTTTATGAAAATATACTTAGGAACAATTACAGAGTCTGAAGGACTAAAGAATTATTAATGTGTGTGTACAATTGAAAAGGATAAATAAATTAACACTTAGATCTCGATTAATTTGTACATTTAGTTTAAAGCCCCTAGATAAAGATTTTGCATGTTAATGATTAGATATAACTTATATGACTATGTTTAAGATTAAATTTATTTCATGAAGTTGAAGTCATTACCTCAATATTGCATTGTGTTTTGTGTTCTTGGTACGTGTTTGTTGTTTTGGTTGCTTGAGTACAAGCAAGCTTTTAAGTGTGGGAATGTTGATAGTTGTGATTTGCATTATGTTTTTGTTATTTGTTTAGTGTTAATTTGAGTGTTTAGGGTGTATTTAGGTTTTAATTGTGTTAGTTTGTGTGTTTTAAGTGTTGTTTATAGGTTAGTATGAGTCTTTGAGCTTAAATGTTACATTTTTGATGTACCTTGATGTGTTTGTTAGTATTTTAGGGTAAACGGTGAAGACCGGAGGAGTTTCGAAGAGTTTTAGGCCAAAATATGCCACGACTGTGACAGAAAGAGGCAAGCCAGCAAGAGTCCGGCCACGATCGTGACAATTTGGTCATGATCAAGACAAAGAGCTCTGAACCAGGCCACAATCGTGAAACTTTGGTCATAATCCTGATAGAGAGGGTTAGGCGGCCACGGTCGTGGCCTGCATCGGGCAGACATGAAAACAGCTGAAAACATCAAGTTTTAAGGGATTTTTCGTACCGTTTCGACCCCAAATCAACCCTAAGGCTTCAAAGATATAAATAGAACATCAAAGAATAGAAGAGCAACCTTTTTTCCTCAGCCAATTCCGTAACCCTAGAGCGCATATCAAAAGATCTGAGGAAGGAGATGAAGGAAGAGAGACACGAAGAAGAAGCTTGACATGAAATACTTCCTAGAACAGGTGGTTTCCCACCATCATTGCCTCCATTAATCCATTCCAATAGTATGTTCTGATTTTATTTCAATTTTATTGATATATAGAATTGGGATAGTCATTAAGAATAGGTGTTGTTGAATATTGATTTTTGTCTAAAGTCACCTTCGAGATTTTGATCTTTGATATTAATGGAGTTTGATTTATTGTATTTTATTTGAGTTATTTGTGATTCAATTTCTGTGCTTAATAATTTGGTAATAAACTGGGAGGGTGAGCCGAGTGAATATCATCAAATTGGGCTAACGAGAGTTAGGTAGTTTTATCGATAAGAATTGAATCAAAGTGGTAAAATCGTGTAACTAGAGATCGAGCATAGGTTTCTGGTAGGTTATTAGATAATTTCAAAACTAATTTAGGTTTTGGATTAATTAGAAATCAAGAGATTACAATTTTATAATTTAAATTAGGGATTATAAATTAGGGTTAAAGATTATAACTCGAAAGAAAGTAATCCACCTTAGGACCGTCTAGACCCAGTAATTGAGTGATTCCATAATCAATTAGATTTTCATTAAAATCATATTAAAACCCCCTTTCTGTCAATTGGTAGTTTCTAGGTTGATTCTTGATTGAGTTGTGAAAATTTGCTATCTTGAATTTAACTCTTGAAATTGATTGAATAATTTCTGCATTAGTTGTTTATTGTGAAATTTAGTCATGCCTTAGATTTTAGGATTAAATTACCCTCCTCGTGGGAAAAATACCTTAGGTACTACATAAGTGATCCGTGCGCTTGTAGAAATATCGAGGTTATAAATATTAAAACTTAGCATACATAAAATGTTTCGATTAAAACACATAATTAAAATGACACAATTCTAAACCTAAACATAAACAAATCATCTAATTAACTACTAAAAATATACTAAGTTACCCACTAAAACATAATGCAAACTACAATTATCAATCTTCCACAATTCCCATCAACTTTATATAAATCACTGTACCTAACTTCTTTCTTATTGGTCTCTAACTTTTTCTATCAATTGTGGTCTCTAATTATAATAAAGTTGCGCTTTAGTTTGGGTTAAATCCCCATTTAGATTTTGGTTCATAATAGTTAAAACCTTAGGTATTTCCTCCTTCAAGTTTATCTCTCTTCAAATTCTAGCATGACTAAACTTTTTAAGTCTAATAGTTGTAGGATCAAATGCAATGGGTCCTTTTAATGAGCTTGGAAGGGAAGCTTAAACCATCTAAGCACTTGAATGGAATGTTACAAAAATTAATCCACAGTGGAATAAATTTAATTTTCGACATGTAAAGTTTAAGACTAGGCACCCTCTTTTTCCTTTTACAACACAATACCTAAGAATCTTTATAAATTTTAATGTCAATAAAGGTTTGTGTTTCCTTATAGTTCTGCTCATAGAGCTCTTTCTCTCTAACAGGAATTTCCCTATAAACTCCTTAATCTTCATCTTCTTCTTTATTTTTCTTCCAGATCCAACCTATTAATAACATTTTTCCTATTCCTATTCCTTTAGATTCTTATCTTTATGTTCTTATAATCATCTCCTTCTCGAGTGCTCACCCATCTTTCTTCTTCTTCTCTTAAAGTGCTCTAAATAGGGGCATTTAGGTCTTTTACTTTTTCTTACACTGCTACCTTTAACCAGTTACTAGTTATGATAACAAATTCTTAAAAAATCTTGTTAGCTCTGAAAAATTTTTCTATTCAACATTAAAAAAATGCAGACCTTTAAATCCCCATGTTTTGTGTAGAGTCACCTGTTGATTTCCCTTCCGACCATTTCAAAACCTTGCTCTTAATCCTACCTCTAAACTAGAAAAGAAGGACTCCCATTTTAAAGTCAAGAAAATTCGAAAGCAAGTTAATGATGTGGATGCTGACTTATCACTCTATTACTCCCCTCCTAAGGAAGAAAAGAGTACAGTCATTATCTCTTCTAGGTTAGAAGTTCTCCAAGTAAAAGCAAGAACTTGGGAATCCTCCCTGATTGGCTGCTTTTTAGAGAGGAGACCTCCATTTCTAGTGCTATAGAAATAAGCTAATAATTTTTGGAAAAACAAAGGCCTAGTGAATGTCTTCCTAGCTGATAAAAATTTAGCTTTCTTATCTTTGCCTTTAAAGCTCATACACTTAACGTCCTGCAGATAGATACACCAACCATTATTTTAGCTCTTAATTATCAACCAAATATAATGTACCAAGATATATACATTTAGAATATCCACCCTTAGGATAATTCAGTACTGAGATATGTAGAGAATAGCCAACACACAGAAATGAAAAAGTAGATTGGCATCTAATATTTTGGCACAAAGTGTTATTGCCCAGATCTTCTTTCATTTTATGGTTAACAATTCAAAACAAATTAACCACAGTGGATAGACTACCCTACTTGAGTGCTAATTATGAATGTGTTCTATGCAATTTCGGAAAAGAAAGTAGGAATCATATATTCTTTGAGTGTCAGTTCTCTAGGAATATATGGCATTAGATCATAAACAAATGCCTATTGGGTTTAAACAGTCACCAATTTTCAAGGATTATGTTTATTGGATTGAAATTAATTTTAGATCCTAATACTTGTTCCTATCTTATTTCCTCTATTGGTTGTATAAACAAATTATGGATGGAAAGACATCTCATAAGGTTCTAGGACAAAAGCATAATTCAATAGCAAGTTTTCTATTATGTGTCAACTAAAGTTAGAGACAAAATCATTTCTTTGAATTTCATCAAATAATGTTCACCTCAAATAGCCAAATTATGGAGAATATAACTATTACATATTAACAAAAGGTAATAAAAAACACTAATCTCATGTAGAAAAGGACCCTACTAACTACCTCATATGAGAAAATGGAAGCATAACAATTGAGGTCTTATCTCTAGGAGATTGTTGGGGCAGATGATGGACTCTCTATGGTCACCTATGAACCCATCTGGGTAACATACAAAAATAGCGATCAAAAATTGATATGTTGTGATAGGAGGTGGAACATGTATCAACTCTAGAGATCAATTACTTTCTTGGAGATAGCGATCATCTAGAGCCAGAAGTGGAATTCTTTAATTGGAGATAGTGAGAATCTAGAGCTAGAAGTAGAATTCTTTAAGTAACTTCTTTGATGAGCAATGTCCTTTTCCTTTATAGTGGGTTTGACTTTTATTTGATTTATTAGATGTATAGGCCTATTAGTGTCAGATCGTGGTTGGTTGATATTATAAGTATCCACATATTAATTGAAAATTTACTTTAGTTTCTCAAAAAAATATGGTATCATATTTAGACTGTGATGGATTTGTACCTCCTCTATTCATCTTATGAACATAGATCTTAAAGGCATGAATATAAGTCTATGTGTAGATTATATTGAAGAATACAAATGATACGTGCTTAATTGATTATGCATTTATTCCATAACACTTAGTGATTAATACCTTAAAATACTTAGGATACTCACTTTAGCTCATGTTTCATTTTAGGTACATTTTGGAAGTGAAGGAGCTAAAGTGACTCGAAATCATACTAATTGATCAATCCTCTCAATGTTCATACTCTATTGTCTTCATGTGGTAAGAATAAGAAAAAGATTAAAAGAAAAAGAGATAACATAGAGCATAAAAATGGAGGTAAGTGTAACAATTTGATTTAAAATGCTAAAGCCATGAGACCATGACTGTAATATGAATTGCAAGATAAGAGGACACCTCTTGCTACCAATTTTGCGATATGAATTGTAAGAATGAGCCAGCTATCACTTTAAGACCTAGTTTTGATTACAAAGAAAAATGTGGGATGGTTGTAATATGGAGGACAAAAATCACATGCATCACGTTTCCAAGAAGGCCACCTGTCTATTTCCTTAAAACCTAACTTTTGGAATATATAAGAAGGGATATATATGACAGCTGGTTGGAGGAAATACATATGACGGTAGAAAAATGGAAAAACCGTGAGAGTGGACAGTAGCTCCACTCTCAGTTTTTAAGCTACATTTTCCTTAATACCTAGACTTTATTAAATTGACTGATCCCAACTAGTATTAAGACCTGAAATGGTACTGATGTGTTGAGTACTGTTTCCCAACCGGTGCAATTTGTTTAAGTTTATATCAACCAGAATGGTGCAATATTATAGACTTTGTTGTATAACCTTCTCTTCTTTTATAAATAAGCATATCATAAGATATTCAATGTCTATATAAATGCTAGTAATTATAATTCAATATGTACTTTTAGTTTAGTTAATGTTGCTGGACGAGTCGTAGAACATTGCATTTTATTTTGTTTCTAAGATTGAACAATATTTTGTAATCACAACATTAAAGGAGGAAAATGACTAGGTTACTTAATTGTAAAGTAATTAGAGTTCTAATTTCTAATTTTTATTTCATAAGATAAAATGAGATTTGTTGGTTTTTAAAAATGGTTGAATTAGTAAAATATTCATCAAATACATTTTAATATTAAAAAATAAGTTAGAATATTCGAATTCTAAACTAATAAAAGTAAGAAACTTATGCATCGTACTTTTGTTAGATATTGATTAGTTGAATTAAATTTGTTATTTAATTTTGAACTAATAATTATTTAAATGATTTATATAGAACATATATTAAAAGTTATTATCTATAATTTATTTAATATAGACTCAAAGATTTATTACTTTAAATTCCTAATATTTAAAAAATAGAGAGATATTTGTTTTCATATAGTCTTAATTATAAAAGAAATATGAAACTTTGCTTAAATTTGCAATTATAGCCTGAATTTTAAAAAGTGGCAACTAAATGCTTAAACTTTCAATTTTTTTCAATTCTAGTCCAACGTTAGTGTCTTTGTTAAGTTTGCTAACACGACTTGCCATGTGTTCCAAAAACCCTAACTATTAATACACATAAGCCAAATTAACACAGCTAATGAAGATTAATGAAACAATATCGTTTAATAATAAAATTAAAACGGCGTCATTGTTAAAAAATGAAATCACCCCCATCCTTCTGTCAATGAGATTGCCCCCTTCCTTCTGCTTTTGAAATCGTTGTCACTGCTACCGTCCCTCTCACACATCTTCGTTCTTTTACAAACATCTTTGTATTAAATCTGCAATTGATCCTCAGGGAGCATTGGCCCTTTGTTTAAGGTAAGAAAAATATGTAAAGTTATTCATTTTTCAACTTTTTGAATTATAGTTATTTGTAATTTTCTCTTTTTTCTTCTATTGTAATAAGTACTGACTGGCGTGTCGTAACGCTAATCAAAATAAAATAACTAGACTACTACTATAGCAGTGGTGAGTCTAGGTCGATCCCACAGACAGTGTGTGTAAAGTGGTTGAATGAAATTAATCAGTGTTTAGGTTTTTTTTTAGGGGGGGGGGGGGGTTGGATTTTGAAATAAAAAATAAAAGAATAAAATTAAGCTAAACTAATAAAAACAAATTAAAGAAAACACACTAAAAATGATAAATGTGTGAAATTTGATAGGGACCCGATTATTTGGTTCAATATCAACCTACACTCTAATTAAGCATATTTCAACGATTTGATGTTCTCAAACCTCTCCTAGCAATTATTAATTTGGGTTAATAATTAACACGAGTTTTCCCTTAGGTTTTGTTTGATCAAGATACGATCATTAATTAAACGTAACCACTGAATAACCTAGTATTCGATCTCTATATTTAATTAGGCAGTAGCATTACGAATTAGAAAAACTGATTAATCAAGGAAATAACCACATACGATGCGTCATTTAACCTAGGTCATTTTATCCCTAATGATTACGAATCATTAGTCGCTACACATGAGTTTCAACTTGACAATTGCAGATTATATCAAAATTCTAGTAATGGGTATGCAATTAAATGATTCAATGAACGCATTAAAATCATCCTTTCATAATATTCAATGGTTCATACACAAATAATCGAGCAATAATGAAAATTTGATTATTAAAACCCAAATCGATTAGCATATAATAACATAATCAATTTCTAACGAGAGAAAGAAACAACAAAAATAGGAAAATATACTTAACTTAGGTCGTCAGTGTCGATGTCACCACTGAACCAGAATCGAGATGTTTAACCTTCTATGGTCTCTCAAGAAAATGCTTTAACCCCCACAAAAACAACCTTACCCAAGACCCCTTTTGGTCTTCTTCACTGCGCAAGCTTCCCTACTCTCTACTGTTTATGATTGGACAAATAAAGATTATTGTCCATTTACACTATTCACACTACTTACTCTTCTCCTTTTGTTTTGTCGCAAGCCCCCTCTACTGTTTGGTGATGTGATGAATAAATGAGGAGGTCCACGCTACTGTTCACAAAACCTTACAAACCTTACGCTGCTTCTATACAGTAACGTTTTTCTTGGACAACTTGTCTATGTGTTGCCGTTTTGCTCCTTGTTTCTACCTCTGTTGCACGTCATTTTGGTTGCATGAAATGCATGTTGATTGTATGAAACGCCTAACGTCTGTTACCGTTTTGGGTCCTTGCTCCTCTTTACTGTGATGTGGTTTCATCCTTCATCTTTTCCCAGCTGCCGCCTTTAATTGTTCTTCTTTTTATTTTTATTTTTTTTATTCTTATCTTTTAATTTTCTTCTTCTTGCTCCAAGAAGAGAAGCAAAAATTAATTTGCAAAAAACGGCTTAAATGTAGTGCTTTTGACTCACTTTATTTTCTTTACTTCCAAATTGTACCTAAAATCATATTTGAATTAAAGTGAGTATCTTAAGCATTTTCGTATCATTAATTGTTAAGTGTAAATGATTAAATGTATCAACAATTAAACACATATCAATTTCCCCCACACTTAGCTTTTGGCCGTCCTCGGGCAAATCATCAAATTTAAGCTCAAAGACTCAAAAACATTGATTCATTTTCTATATGTTTCAAGAATATATAATCATAAACAAAGATGAATGACTTTAAAAAATCATAGCAAGAACTCAATATTCCAAGTTTTTACTCATGATCAATCAACATTCAATACCTTTAAAAATTGAGCAATCTAATGGTAAACTCGAAAAATGTGTTTAAATAAAATATATCTATAGGGACATTCAACACCATTCATGATCATGACAATCTATAACCTTGCATATCATTTCATTTTTCAACCACTAATATTCACATGCAAAATCATGAATCAAAGGACTTTTCAAGGTTTTAATGTGCGCAAAGGTAAGGTGAGATGTATTTGGGTCATGTACCATGAAAGCCATCAAAGCTAGTGAAACAAAGCCACACTCATAAAAAATTAGGTACTGTCAGCTATGACAAATGTAACATTTATATTTCACAACCACATTTAGCTCTCACACAAAAACCACATGAAGCATATACCAATCTGAAGGAATCACTCATATAATTTATGCCAACAATACATTGAAATCTCAAGAGTGAACATTCCAATCCAACATCTACCTCATATCCAATATACTCAAATAACCCATTCATCACAACTTTAAGAGAATGCATAAATCATAAACAACTTTTCAACACATATGCACTTCCTCCTTAATAAATTTATTCAATTTTTTTCTTTTTTAATTCTTTTTTCTTTATTTTTTTTCTTTTCTCTTTTTTTCATTAAAAGAAACTACATTAATATGGGAATTTTAATGATAAGACATAAAATAACATCCCAATCATTATAGCCAATTCACACATATATACACCCCCACACTTACACTTTTGTACATCCACAAACTCACCAATCACAAATGCTATACTAGCTTTATAGCTTGAGTAGGACATTTGGTTAAGTATAAAACATGTAATGTGGTTGATACAAAAAGAAAGGTATAAAGCTCAAAGGGACTTATCAAAAGGAAAATCATATAATGGGTAAGCTATTTGGCTAATGTAGTTTATGAAAAACAACTAATGCCTAATCATATCCATGTTAATGTATGTGATAAAAATGTGGTCTTGAATAGAAATTCAACACAAAATCAGGATGTACATATCATGAAGGTCACACATTACCAAAAGACAATAAGACTGATATGGATGTTTCAGTCTAATAAGGTTAAAAATCTCACCGAATTTGTCTACCATTAGTTACTACTTTTCTAAAAATAATTCACATCAACCAATCACAAGAGCAAAAAAACATGCCAAAGTTGCTATGAAATTCTTTAGTCAATTCATTGATAGTGTGTAAATCTAGCATGTTTTAGTTCCTAATTCTATGCTTATTTGGTAATTTATTGTGCTTAAATGTGAGCTTTTACTTGTTTTTATATATTTTGGTTAGGGATTGCTAGATGTGATGAAAAGGA
>JANZXP010031298.1:0-12705 GCA_027576715.1 Erythroxylum flavicans
ATCTCGAAGCTAACCTGGTAGTTGTTAGCAAAAGAGGACTCTTCCTTGGTTAGAGGTCATGTTTGTCTAGTTCATGCCAAGTCATGAAAGGATGACGACCAAATAAGAGAGAAGGAAGGCCTTAATTTTGAAACTTAGACAAGTCCTGTCAATGACCTAAAACTTGCATAACTTATTCTATAAGTGCATTAACCCGTTACCATAGTGGAGAAAATGAAGAAAGCCAGTGATGGTATCTAAGATAGTTCCACTAGGAACTTTAGTGCACCTTTGACTAAGAAGTGAAAAAAACTTTAAGGTTTAACTAGTTCCAACTAGGAGAGATCCTTTAACCTATTGGAAGAGAAGTTCAGATCAACTTCCTTATTGGCTTTTCCTAAAGTAAACAAAATTTTTTAGAATGAGTCTAATGCTTTAGTTGTAGGAATTAGAACATTCTTGATGTAAGATATGAAACCAATAGTATACTTTAGTGAGAAGCTTAATAGGGTAACCTTGAACTATCTAAATTATAATAAGGATTTGTATGCGTTAGTGAGAGCCTTAGAGACTTGATAACAATACTTGTGGCCTAAGGAGTTTATGATACAACAAATCACAAGTAAAAAGAAATATGTCTGAGGTCAAGATAACTTAAATCAAAGACATGCCAAATGGGTAAAGTTTATCAAGACTTTTCGTATATGGTGAAATATAAGCAAGCTAAGGAAAATATAGTGGCTGATGAATTATTTAGGAGGCATGCTTTGTTGAGTACTTTGACAACTAAAATGATAAGTTTTGTGCATATTAGAGATCTATATATTTATGACCCTAATTTTGGTAATATGTTTAAAACTTGTGAGCATTCTACATTTGGAAAGTTTTATAGGTATGAAGGATAATCATTTAGGGAGAAGTTATTATATGTGCCTATTAGTCATTTAAGAGAGTTACTTATTAGAGTAATGGTGGAGGGTTAATAAGAAACTTTGGAGTTAAAAAGAATTTTAAGAATTTGAGCAAGCATTTATTTAGGTCACACATGAGGAGAGATATAGAGAGAATATGTGAAAGATATGTCACTTATAGGCAGACTAAATCTTAAGTGCAAACCCCATAAATGATACACATTTTTTCCTATACTTAGTGAAGTATGGGTAGATCTTTCGATTAATTTTGCTTTAGTTTTGCCTAGATCTAAGAATGGTAAGGATCCAATTTTTGTAGTGGTGCTAGTTTTTCAAAACTAGCACATTTTATTACATGTTATGAAACCAATAGTGCATGTTACATTTATGTTCTATTTTTCAAAGATAATGTTAAATTGTATGGAGTTCTAAGAACCATTATTTCAAATAGGGATGTAAAGTTTTTGAATTACTTTTGAAGGACTTTGAAGGGAAAATTACGAACTAAGTTACTGTGTTGTACAACTTTTCATCTATAAATCAATGGCCAAACTGAGGTGTTCAATAAGATTTTAGGGGCTATACTACATTCTATTGTTGGTCAGAATCTTAATACTTAGGAAGAGTCTTTGCCTTTCATTGAATTTGCTTATAATATGATAGTCAATGGTGTTATAAGTTATATACCTTTTGAGTTTTTTTGTAGATTTAACCCTTTATCTCCTTTATATCTTATTTCTATTTATTTAGGTGAAAATATAGCTTGGATGGTAAAAGAAAAGCCAAATTAGTGAAGAGGCTTCATAAAAAGGCAAGGTTGAATATTAAGAAGATGACCCAACAATACATCAAACAAGCTCACAATGGGAAGAAGCAAGTGGAATTTGAATCGAGAGATTAGGATTAGGTACACTAAAGAAAAGAGAGATTTCTAAACAAATGAAAGTATAAACTAGAATTAGAAGGAGATAGGCCATTTCAAGTTATGAAACGAATGAATGACAATTTTTATAAGAATGACTTACCTAGTGAGTATAGTGATTATACCACTTCTAACCTTGTTAATTTATCTCCTTTTGATTTTATAGATGAAGGTTCTAATTTAAGGACAAATCCTTTTGAGGAGAGGGAAAATGATGGGAATTAAGAATCCACTATTTAAGTGCTAAAATTTGTTAGAGATCTATTAAATGATAGAGGATCATTAAACCAGAGTAGGGCAAAGAAGGTCTAAGAAGCCTTTAATGACTTAATGGTGGATCTTTATGCAAGTAGTAAAACTTTTCTTCTTCAAGAGATTAAAGTCAAAGTTGTAATAATGATTCAAATGAAGAAGTAAGTGTCACTAAAAGGTTCTATAATATAAGTATCACCTAAGTCATATTATGACCAATGCCATCTTGCATTAACTTTTAAAGGTTGGGAAACATAACCTAATCAGCACTAGAATCAAACTAGGGTCATGAGCTAATCTTTGACTAAGGTTATGGATTAAGGGAATAAGCAAGTTGGTACTAGAGTTGTCAGGCTTGACTTTTTTACACACACTTAAAATTTTAAAACAAAAATAGCACTAGTATGCTTTTTAGACAAGCCCTGGTCTTATAGTTTTAGTTACTTATGTTTTTCTTACTTTAAGATGTTATTTCCTTTTATGACTTTATTTTTAGGGTTTCATGCCTATAAGAGGCTTTATTATTATTGTAATAGAGTTTATCATTATAATTTGATCAATAGAAAATATTGGAGAGATTTTCTTCAATCTTTTTTAATTGTTTTTAATTTTGATTGTCTAAAAACTTACAATCTTCTCTAGCTTACTGGTGGTGCTTAGAACCTAGAATCTTATCACTACCAATCCTTTCTTATATGTGAGTATGGAAATTCACATCATTCCTTGTGTTTTTTGTGTGTGTTCATGTTCATGAATCAAACTTTTTTTCGGTATAATGGTCCTTAGTCTTATTCATATTGATATTAAATCTTACTAGTCTTATTGGTGACCGTCATATTAGAGAAATAAGCCAGTTCACACTAGTCATTTTGGATCCATCCCTTCTTAAAGGTTCACATAATCTTTAATAATAGAATATTAGCCTCAAATTAAGTGCACTAGTTAGCTTAGAGCTTACCTATAGTGTCAATCCTTAGAGGAAGTTAAAAATTTATAATACATTAAAGGGAATCAACTAGTCTTTCTCAAAACTTACCTACTATTTGGTTTTTTTTATCATGCATAATTATAATAAACTAAGAGAATTTTTAAAATATTTATTTTAAATCATACAACATCTCTAGATTAGTAGGATTCTTTTTTTAAATACATATTAAAATTCAATTTTAATTGTACTTTTTCATTTATTTCAATTCTATTGATTTTCATTGTTTTAAATAAAAATTTTTATGTTTTAGAAATTATATTTTTATCTTATGATATGCTTATGTATGGACTAAAATTATTTTTTATAATTCTATTTGCAAAAATTATAAAATTTTCATCATATAAAACTGAGACAGAGTCAAAATTGTTAAAAACCTAATTGAAGATGGCAGATAAAAATTGAAATCCCAGTCCAAAAATGGTGTCAACTGAATAAATACAATGTAGATGATAAGATCTGATTTGATTATCCCAGTATAATGGTAGATGAGGACCTGGGAAAGTCTAGTTATCCAAATTCTCTTGCATCCCTACTTTCTTTAATCTAAGCATTTGATCTTCTTTCCATATGTGTGCTCATAAATTTTTTTTATTGAAGGTAATTGATTGCACCAATCATAGCTTTAAGGAAGAAAGTTAAAAGAATAAAGAAGTGAAATTCCTGTCTTCCAAGATCAATAATCAAATTAACGGAACCATCTCAACCAAAAAGTCGTAGAGGCCAACACAAAAAGCTAAACACAACTTTCTCAGTAAAATGAGACTAAATGGTGATAGCACATGTCATAAAGAACATAATTTCATCCATTGTAAACCTAAAGCTCTTCTAGAGGATTTAGTGATCAGCATCTTGCTTTTGGCTAAGTAGGCTATTTCTATGATATGCTTGTATAGTGTACATTGAATCATATAGTTATAATATTATGCACAATTACATTTCAAAAAAATTTTGAAGTAGAGGAACTTAGGGAGAAAATAGCCCGATTGGCTGAAGAGCTCAAGCTTGAGGGAATGATCAAGGAAAAAATCTCCAGTTAAGGAGGAGACATAACCTAACACACTAGGAGCATAAGTTCTCTTTTTGTGCCACCTCCTCTATTCATTTCATACATGAGGTTTATTATACTCTAGTAATGACTTTTCAATTCCTAATAGTGCTATTGCTATTATTTCCAGTGCATTGAATTATCAATTCTCCCCTACATCAGCTTATTAGTTTCTTCTAGAATTTTTCCACTAGTTTTCTCCTAAGTTGACCTACTTTAAAATGCTAATGTTTGCATACTTGATTTCATCAATTTCCATACACCATATGTTAAAATAGAGGTACCATACCTAATCCAATCCATAACGATTCGCTCGGTGCTAGCCATCTCGACTACATCCTAACATCTATACAAAAGCCTTCTTATAATGAACTTGTATCTATAAATGTGATGAAGCAACCTGCTAAATGTGTTATAAATAAAAAAGTGCCTAGTTTAGCATAAAATATAAAAAATGTAGATGACCATAATCGATGCATCCACTAATATTTGGGAACTTCTGGAGTTCTTCTCATGTCAACTAATCCCACGTTTATGATGACATAATTTTATAAGTATGGTAGGAATTCACATCTAATGGATTATTTGAAAATGTTCTATAATAAATTGGTTACAAATACTAAATGTGAAGGTTCAATAATCTATTTTTTTCAAAGAGCTTTATTATATAAACATTTAAGTGGTTTCTTAATCGAGACCAATCATTTATAAAATGTTGAAAGCACTTGCTGAACTTATTTTTAATCTAACATAAGTTTAATTAAGAAACCATAAATCATGAGGACATACACAAGACAAAAAAAAACTACACTGAAATCCTAAAAGAGTACTAAAAAAGTTGGCATACAAAGGTGGTAAAAGCTTAACCACATTTTCAGGAAAAAGAAGTTATAAGGATATTTTTGAGAAGTTAAAGAAATTATATTATAACAAGTTACATAAATTTTCAAATCTCTTTAATAAGTTGGCATACTAATGTGAAGTATTAGATAATATGTTCAAAAAAGGAAAAATCTAGATCATTATCTAAGAAACCACCCAGAATCCCATCTATAATAAAAAGTAGGAAGAAGCAAATCAAGTTAATGTCATCTTTGTTTCACGCTATCATGCAAAATCTAAAAATTCAAGAAGGAATCAAACGAAGGAGAGATATTTGGTCAATTTCCACCTCCTCAAGGACCTCAAATTCCAATGTATTATTCCCACAATTTGCATTCTTTGAGGTTTTAGAAGCAACACACACAACTTGAATTGTTAGATTTACAATAGTCGATAGAGGAGCTTAAGGGCATGTAGATTAACTCAATACTCTTATTCTTTTCTTTAGTGATATTTTCTTCCTTTCCACTTGTTATATGTCCTAATCATTCCTTGATTTAGGATATAAGTTTTTATCCACATGGACCATTTACGCATTTAAATAATCTCTTAAATTTAACTTGTATTGAATTTTGAATGTTTTTATTGAATGGATGACTTTTCTATTTATGGATGTTTTGAATGTTTCCTTAATTACTTTTACATTTCTTATGAAATCATATTCATATATCCTTACAATTTAATGGCTTCTTAACCCGAAGGAAATTAAGTGCATATACATCTAGATGGTAAAAAATTTTGTACATCTCATGGATTATTAGTTGGCCTAATATCTCTTGGTATATTTTCTCCCTAAGCCACATGATTTTGATATTGAGGAAATGATAAAATGTTAAAGTTAGTTCATACAATTCAAAAAAGTCTTTGGCTCTATCAATGAAAGCTTTTCAAAATCATATCATAATAGTGATGACAAACCTCAAATAAAATTTAGAGTTTCCTAAAGCATAATTACCC
The DNA here is from genome assembly GCA_027576715.1 of Erythroxylum flavicans. Lineage (NCBI taxonomy): Eukaryota > Viridiplantae > Streptophyta > Magnoliopsida > Malpighiales > Erythroxylaceae > Erythroxylum > Erythroxylum flavicans. The sequence continues at coordinate 5,937 of JANZXP010031298.1, forward strand.
TTTGGTTAAAGAAAAAAATTACAACTAAATTCAACAATTGTGAAACATATGCTCCTTTAAAGGTTCAACAAGAATTTACATCGAGAAAAGTTGACAATAATTTGCTTCCTTCAGAATGAAATTGTAAACTCTTGATAAAATCATTATTGATTAGCTATAGAAAGATATATGGCTTTAATACTTTAGAAGATGTATTTACAACACTAAGAAATATGGCTTTAACCAAAAACATGCCTTTACATTAGAAAAGGACATTTCCTAATTTATTTACCTTATCACCTTTGACTAATAATATAAATCAGGGCCATATAAAATGTTAGAATAATATTTTTTCTCTATCTTCTAAATGCTTGATATTCTATTGTCGAACAATTGTTATGAAGAAAATGATAGTATGCAAAAGCTATTTTAGGTAATATAAAAGACACTTTATCTTCTATATGCATGATATTAAGGACATGCGACATGTAAAATTTTAATTTAGTCTATTTAAAAGATTCTTTGATATTATCAGTGAAAGCATTTCAAATTCAAGTCATAATAATGATGAAAAATCTTAAATGAAAATTATGAGACTCATAGAGCACAATCACCGCTAGGTTAAAAATGAAATTATATAAAATTCAACATTTGTGGAACATAATTTCCATTCAAGCTTGGGAAAGAATTTACATTAAGAAAAGATGAAAATAATTGTTTTCCTCCAAAAAGATATTGCAAACTTTAGAAAAAATAAGTGTTGGTTAACTATGGAAAGAGATCATACTTTTGTACTTTAAAAGATATGGTTATAACATTGAAAAGTTATGGCATTATCTAAAAACATCCCTTAACATCGAAGATGGGGATTTCCTAATTTAGTTACGTCATTGATTTTTACCAAGAAAAAAAACAAGATTATTTCAAATGTCATGATACCAAAGATATTGCTTTATCTTCTAAATGAATGATACGCCATTTTTAAAAAAATGTTAGAACCAAATATTGTAAATGTAAAACACAAAAAAGGGAAGAAAAATAGAAACAGTAAAAAAAGGTTAGGAAATTTCCTTATAAGGGCAAAACTAGTAAAAATTTACATGAAAGTTCCAAATCAAAGTAAGATGGGATAAAAATGCTAGGAATGACACTAAAAGCTGATGATTTATGACCTAAATAAGTGAAGGAATTTTTAAAGTTCAAAATGGGTTATGAACTAGTGACAATAAGCTCCTAGTTAAAGTTTTTAAAAAGAGAGGCAAATAGACAAATAACGAGAGAGAGCGAGAAAGCTCCTTAGACCAAAAATCAATAAATAGAGAACCAAGAAAAAATTGGATATAAACAAGAAATAGAGAACTAGGAAAAAGTTAGATCATAAAAAAAGAGTAATATCCTTTGTAGAAAATGAAGGAATCCTCTTTAATACGAGGAAATAACAAATTTTGAAAAGCAAAACACTGTAAAATCAAATTATAAGGTCTTAACAACAATTTTTAATTCATGGGGGCTTTATGATCATTTATCATAATCCACTTTAAAGGTTGATTTTAATGTAAGAAAGTTTCTTTGAAGATTAATTGGACTAATGAATCAAAAAATGTTACATCTTATTAATTATAAGGCATATTGTTCCAATTAAAGATCACTAGATTCAATTTGGAAAGTTTTTCCTTGTTTGCAAAATTTTGACTATTATATATTTTAAATTTAAAAATGATTAACATTATTATTTATACAAGAGAATGATCAAGTTAATTTTTTTGAATTTAATTTTATACACATTTATTAGATATTGGACTTACTTACACAAATACCATTTATAAACAAAAAGTTTTATTGGACGAAAGGTCAAGAGAAATTTAGGAGTTCTAATAGCCTAAAGAACTTTTTCTAACACATTAAAATCTAAACATGAAATATCTTCTTTTGTCATCAACGGCAAATGTAAAAATGAAGGATTATGCAAATTCATAATCATTTCAGTAATCCTAATTTGTTTTTTATGTTGACATGAATAATAACAACTTCTTGAATTACTTAAAATTTACCAATTATTCAACAAAAGGGTAAATTTTGAAATAGATGATATCTTTCAATCTCCTTGCTTATTATTTTAATCCAAGTGACAATATTTAAACGTGAATCATTTGAAGTTTACATATTTGCCTTATTTTAACATATGCCGCAGTACATTTCCAATCATCATTTAGTTGAGAGAAGAACCTATACACCTCTCTAGGTTTCTAAATTTAATTTCACAATCTAGATAACCCTTTAGGTCTCTCTTATAATCTCGACTTAAAACCTTAAGCACCTATCTAACCCTAATCACTTATCTAACTTTCCCAATTTAGTTTTAATATATAGATGCTTCTTTAGGTCTCATTTCATATTTTAAGTGAAATTATTAGACATATCTTTAGATTTCCTAATTTAGTTTCATTACTTGTACATCCAATTTCCATTTATAAACTTTGGATACCCTTTCAGGCGTACATCTAAATCACCTGAAAACCCTTCTGGGTTCATAGCTGTATTGAAACTTCTTTAACTCTTTTATCAAAATTTCATCTCTAAGCTCATACTTAATCATCTAGAAACCCCTCTAGGTCTCTAATCCCAAATTTAAACCTAAATACCTATAAATCACTCTAGGTTTATAGATAAATACCTAGAAACCTAAATTCCCCTTATCGAGATATTTAGGTATTTATCTCTAGTTCACAAAAATTAAAGGGGGCATCCAAAGTTGTAACAACTATAGAGGCATCAAACTAATTAATCACACCATGAATTTATGGGAGAATATGATTGAGAAGAGAGTGAGAAAACAGTCACATCATATGGAGGTTTTTAGAAGTTAAGGGCATTACCATAACCTATATATGGGTTATTAAGGATATATATGAAGGTGCAAAAATTAGAGTAAGGATCATAGGAGGAGATATAGAGCATTTTATATCAATATTAGGCTACACCAAGGCTCCTTATTGAGCCCCCTTTTTATTTGTAGTAGTGATGGATAAGCTCTCCAATAATATCCAAGGGGATGTGCCTTGATGTGTTTTATTTGTTGGTGACGTTGTTTTAGTGGATGAGACAAAAGAGGGTGTCAATGTCAAGCTAAAACTTTAGAGGGATATGATAAATTCAAAAAGTTTTAAATTGAGTAAGACTAAGACTGAGTACTTAGAGTGTAACTTTTAAGGCCATGGGGTGGCTTCCGATGTGAATGTAAAGATTGGTTCAGAAGTTATACCACAAAAAGAAGTATCTAGGATTTATCATCTAAAGCAATAGAGATCAATAAGGACATTTTTCACTGTATCAAATTAGGGAAGCTTAAATGGAAAAGTGCATAAGGAGTTCTATATGACAAGAAGATACTAGTTAAGCTTAAAGGTAAATTATATTGTTTAGCGATTAAGCTGGCTATACTCCATAGAGCAAAGTGTTGGCCGACCCATCAAATAGGTACATATTTATAAGTTAACGGTGGTGGAGATAAGGATGCTCCATTAGATGTGCAATATTATTAAAAGAGATAAGGTCAGGAATCTAATGATAAGAGGCAAATAAAGGTGGCTAATATTAATGAAAATTAAGAGAGATAAGGCTTTAATGGTTCAGACATGTTAAGATGAGACATCCTGAAGCTCCAATGAGAAGATGCAAGAAGATTATACTTGGGGACTGTAAGAGAAGAAAAGGAAGGTCTAAGAAGAAATGTAAGGAGGTGATCAAGAACGAGATGGCTGTATTGGAACTTATGGAGGATGTGGCCTTTAATAGAAAGCTTTAGCGTACTAGGATATGAATAAAGGATTTTAGATAAAGAGGTCCTTCTCTTTCTCATAGGTCTTTTAAACATTTTCCTTCAAGTCTAATATCTTGTGTTTAGCCTAGTCATTTAATATGTAGTACTTCCCTCTTTGTTATTTAGCATAGCCTAAATATTTCTTTTTTTTTGAAAAGTTGAATATATTAATAAATAATTATAAATCCTTAAGAGGTCATCACAACATCTAGCTTTACAGAAACAACAATGTGTAAGAGTTAAGCCAATATGACACCATAGTAAATAAACCAACAAAAAGATAACCAGAAGAGTCTAGATTATTTCAACTTATCCCAATTGCTTATGGATGAACACCTTGCACACAGAATTCCTTTCAGGAAAAAGGTAAAACTCGATTATCTATCATTATTGTTGATGGCCAAATAGCTGTTTATTGATGTAATTCCATCTTTGTCCCCTTCTTTATCTGTAAGGCCTTAACCAAACCAATCCTACTACAATTCCACTCTTCAATATGAGGAGATATAGTTCAAGAGCCATATTACCTAGGAGAATCTAATGAAGTAAGGTAACAATACTTCTTGGAATGAATTATTTATTTTAATTACTTACTTGTCTTCTTTCTTGTTTGTCTATTTATTTACTTATTTTAACTTTTATTTTATTATTTACCTTGTTTTGTATTTATTGTATTACTTATTTTTATATATTTATTTTTACGTATTTATTTATTTATTATTTTTATCTATTATTTCCTTTTTATTTTTATTACTTTATTATTTAATATGTATCTTTTATTATTTAATTTTAATTTCATGTGGATCTATCAGAAACAGTCTCTTTTCTAGCCAAGGGTAAAGTTGTGTACTTCTGGACTTCCCTAGACCCCATTTATTAGCAGGACTTCTACTAAGATATTGTTGTTATTGTTGTTGTTTATATCCTAGGTAAATTCTTAGATAACTCTTTAAGTCTCTAATCGTAATTTTCAATCAAAATCCTAGATAATCATCTATTTTCATATCTACATACGTAGATAGCTCTCTACATCCCTTATCTAAATTTCACATTACAACCTAGTAATCTTTTTAGTTTTGTAGTTAGATACTTTAATGCCTTTCTAGGTTTTATGAGCATAAAATGTATTTTTATTTTACTATCTATTTTTCTATTTTCCAAATAAATCACCATAATTTAATTAATATATATATATATATATATATACACACACCTTCTTAGGTTTGATGAGCATAAAATGTATTTATATTTTACTATGTATTTTGCTATTTTCCAAATAAATCACTATAATTTATACATTGAAGATGTTTCCTCAGAATGAGATTCATCAAGAATTGGAGATAATTATAAGCAAAAACATATAGAAAATCACAATTCATGGTTAAGTATAGCCTCGCTTACGCATATATGACAAGATGTATCCATCATTGATCAAAGGAAAGAAAAGACATGACTTGGAATATAAATTAGGAAGAGACTGCATAAAGATGAAGATATTCTAAAGAGTAGATAGTCTCAGCCATAATTGTTTGCAATTCATAAGAGAAATAAGAAAATACGATGTTTTATATGCTCTTCTATAGCTCCATGAATTTTGGAAATTTTGCTTTTGAAGTCTTATTTCTATAGTAGGTTGATCATTGAATTAGTAATAATAACTCATGATTGAAGACAAATGGTACATTCCAAATTTATACTTACTTGAGAAAGTGGCAAAAATAAATAATTCATATAGCAATTTGATTGTGTTTTGATTGCAAACGCACAATGTAGCTCTATCTAGCACAAGGGAGTACGGATCAATCACATCAATATTTTAGGTTAATTATCCACAAACTTAATAAGTTAGACTAATAATTATAACTAATTGAATAATAAAAATAAATAAATAAATCTAAATGACAAAACAAAGGTAATGATTAAGAAATAAGCCAATCTATGAATGCAGTTGGCTTAGGTAAGAAATTGTCTAAGACTTTACTATATTTAAGTTTCCCTTGATTTATTGAATACTCTAGTTTCTTGGACTAGTAAGAGTTCCTAGCTTAGATCATATTCTCTCTTAAGACATACAAAGACAAGTCCCTGTCCTCTAATGACTAAGTGACCTGGCCGACACTTTACAACGACTCTCCAGTCGATATTCAAGTCAGCTGGAAAGTTCCTATAAAGCTAAGCCTATTGCATTTGATAAAGAAAAGCTTCAATTCACAATAAGAAATGTAAACAGTGGAGTTTTGTTTTTCAATTTATTAAAAATTTCGGCAGCATAACGGTTGTATTTTGACATCCCAAAAATTTCAAAGTCCTTGTAAAAGTTCAAACACTTCTATTATCATATCAATTTCTCAACTCCAAATCGTGGACTTCAAATCCACTCACATGCAATCTCAAATAGTTACATTAATAAACTTTGAAAAGCTAAAAGAAAATCATGCATTCAATTTAAAAACCTTAATACACATTCATTCTTTATACAAATGTACTTCCTAAAAAATGTTCAAAGATATGCAGTAGTTTTAAAAAATATGTACAAGGCAAAAGAAAAATGCCTACATAGCAACACTTGATAAAGTTAACTACTCACAAGGTGGAGTCCTTGCTACTGAAGCCCCTAAGCATGCACCTGGGAGGTTTTATTTAAAAACATAAAACAAAGGGTAAGCTAAATAAGCTCAGTGACTGTTATTGGTTTCCAATAAAAACATTTATACAAATATTAACCCCCATAAAAGAAAACAAGTTCTTTTTTTTCAAGTAATAACCAATGTTGTTACAAAACACATTCTTTTCTTCTCATAAGATCAATGCATATGTAAAACAAAACATATGTATTTTTTTGAGATCAAGCTCCTCTTTTCTTGTAAAGTAAACAATGATGGCAATCAATACTTTCATGAACTTTCTTTTTAAAACATAGCCTATCACTAATTTTCTTTACCATATGGTGTAAGGCCACGAAGTTGGTTT
>JANZXP010031328.1:0-12704 GCA_027576715.1 Erythroxylum flavicans
GGATTTGAAAGACAAAATGCTGTCGCAAGAGCATTTTGTCTTTCAAATCCCAGCAGCCACACCACCAAGAGCATTTTGTCAAGAGCATTTTGTCTTTCATATCCCAGCAACCACACCACCAAGAGCATTTTGTCTTTCAATCCCAATAGCCACACTATTTTTTTCTTTCTTAACGCTAGCGTTAAAAGCCAACACTAGCATTGCGTGCATTTAATGCATGGCTTTAAGCGCAAGCGTTGCGTGCATTTAAGCTAGCATTTAACACTATATGAGGGATTTCAAAGCTATATGAACAATAGCATTGTCCATTGAATTAATTCATCACATCACCAAACAGTAGATAGGTGCTTGAGATAGAAACAAAAGAAGAGAACAAAGAGTGGCGTGAGAGAAAAGCGAAGAGAGCTACAGGAAAGAAAGTTGCGTGAATAGTGTAGATGGACCACCATCTTTAATTGTCACATTGGTGAATATGGAAGCATAGTGAGGAAGAGAAGCTTGCGACAGTGAAGAAATAACTTAGGGGTTTCGGTAGGGTTATCAATGGTGGCTGAAATACATTTTTGGGAGAGATCCACAGAAGAGTAATGTCCCGACACATTTTCGGAGGTGGCATTGATGCAAACGACCCAGGTTAAGCATTTTTTATTATTTTGTTGTTTCTTTCTCTTATTATCAATGGATTATGTTATCTTGTGTAGATTGATTGGGTATTTGAATGATGATTATTTTAATGCTCTATTGATTATTTGAATGATGATTATTTTAATGCTCTATATAATCGTTGTATTCCCAATTCATGTGTAGCAATGAATGGTTCCCAATCATCAGAGATAACAAAACATAGGTTAATTAATCCAAGCTTGTGTGATTATTACCTAGATTGGTCTATTTTTCTTATTCGAAAGGCGATTGCTCGGATAAACTTAGAGAGCTTATTCTAGGTTTCTCGATAGCTAAGGTTGATTAATGAGCATTTCATGATTAACTAGGATCTAAGGAAAAATCGAGATTAGCAGAGATTGTTATTAATCTATGACCGATAATTGCTAAGAGAGATAAAAGAAAAACAAATCAATAAATTGTGCTTGATTGGGGTGTAGGCTGAGATTAAACCAAAGAACCAGATCCCTACTAAATTCTCTAATTTTATCATTTTTTGCATGTTTTCTTTATTTTGTTTTCATTAGGTTTATATTACTTTATTTTCTTATTAAATCCAAACCTCCTCCCTCCTTTACCCAAACATCAATTAATTTCATTTCATAAGCTATTAGAACACTCCTTATGGGATCGACCTAGACTCACCACTGCTACAATAGTAGTTTAGTTATATTATTTTGACTAGCGTTACGATATACCAGTTAGGGGACAATGTACAACTTTAAATGTGGGGACGAGTTTAAAGAATCAAATATTTCTTCAAGCTTATTATAATGTTGATTATAAATTTTATTAATAATGTCTTTAGATGATTAAAATATGTCCATATATACTATATGTCCTTGTTAAATATTGATTTGAATTAGTATGCTAAAGCATGATGGTTAGAATAAAATTAGTTTTCTAAGTCATATTTTTGCAGGGATGGCAATTTCGGCTGGTCCGCCCGAGTCGATCATGATTGGCCTAGCCAATGGCCCGCTCATTTTGGACAAAACAGCGTCGTTTTGGACAAAACGACGCTATTTTGTATACTTTTTATTAAAATATATATATATGGGCCAGGTCGGGCTGGACTGCCAATGGCCCAGTGGGCCATGGGTTGAACACGGGCCAGTCAGCCAGTCGGTGGGCCGGGCTACGGGCCAGCCAATCCCAGCCTTTGGCCCGCCATGACGGCGGTCTGGCCGGACTGGGCCGAGGGTGACTCGGGCCTTGCCCGGCCTATTGCCATCCCTAATTTTTTGTAATCATTGAAATATTCAAGTTAAATGAAAATTCATATTATTTTCAAACATATACCCATTCTTTTTTCGTTAGCTTTGAGCCTAAAGAGCAAATTTCCAAAATTTTTAAAGCTCTTGTTATTCTTTCATGTGTGTTTTATCATGCATTGTAGGATAATTCTAAAACTTTTTTTTATTATGCATGTTGAGAACATATTTGTTAAATTAGAAGCATTGACATGAAGAAGGCACTTAGAATCAACAACTTGCTAAGCTTGTTCCTTTGAAATTACCATACCCAAAATTTACCTTCAGGAATTACCCAGTTGAGCCTTAGCATTTTTCATTGTTTAAATTCAAATTATAAACCTTTATCTTATTTTTATTTGAAGACTTTCTATTGTTTTGAACTTTGAAGGCTATTTGCATTATTAACTTGTTTAAGACTTGAAATTCTTGAAAGGTTCGTTATTTCTTTAATTATGGTACTAAAAATGTGAATTATCATTGTAAAAAGTAACATAAAAAGAAAAAAGAGGAAAAAATTAAATTAAATAAGTTTATGTTATCAAAAGAGACGTATTGTAAGGACCTATGTGTGTTTTGTAACCAAGTCTTTTAATATTTCTTTGAGTAAATTTCCTTCACTTAAACCCCTTTTATTATCCCATTCATACAGTACCTAAAACTCGTTAGAACTTCATAAAGACCTTTTGATTTTTGTTTCTAATTTGTACATAAGAAGTAGAGATGTGATTTTATTGCTAGCCTATAGTAAGATTTACTATGCATTGATTATGAGTTTTGATTCTTTTCATGCTAAACACTTAAGCGCACTGAGTGAAATCTTGGTGAGGGTGTAAAAGTGCTTTTGATTTCAACGTGATTGTTGATGTGATTATTGTTAATATTGATTAGGAAGTTAATTTTAGGATAACTTGACTCTAATTATAAGTTAATTTGATTCGTTAGGATATAATAATGTACAGTATAAATGGACAGGTTGAAATTGATGCTAGATTGATGTTGAAATTTTATAATTTTGATTATAGTTTGCTTGAGGACAAGCAAAAGCTTAAACGTAGGGATATTTGATAGATGCATTGTTGGAAAAAAAAAGCAAGATCGAATCTAAACACAGCAGAATGAATTTAAAATTTTCCAAAGAATTAACTTTAACAAACTTTAATCAGAAACATAAAACAAAAAATTAACATAGTCATACTGACCTGTTTCGATTTCCTGTTGTAATTTTTCCTTTCACCTTGAATCCGTCAATCCACGAGCCGTTCAATCGTTCGGCCTCTAACGGTATCCACAGATCTTTTCGGAGAAAACTTAAATCCAATTTGAGAGGAAAAATGTAAGAAGTGCTAACTCCAAAATTTTCTAATTTTTCCTTTTATATGAAAAATCATATTTTTCATGTACTTAGATTTTATCAAAATTACAACTAAAGTCAAACTTTAGTCATAATTACGAATTAGTCCTTATAAGGCCAAATATCACATATTGATTCTTAAAGTTTCTAAAACTTCTCAATTAAGTCCAACTTAATTCAAATTTCAATTTCTCCTTTCTAAACCTTTTATGTGTGACCCATTAGGTTCCTAATATGTTAGTCATGATTATAAATTATAATTCTAATTCATAATTACAATTAGATAAATTAAAACTCCTTTAATTTATCTTTAATTCTCTAATTAAATAATTTATAATCACAAATCATGATTGACGTCTAGCAATATGTCATGACCACTCAAATATTAACAATGTCAAAATGGTTTGACTTAACCTGTCTATGCATGGCTATGATGTATAAATTAATCTTTTCGTCATGTAATGTTCCAATTGGACTTAGAGTATGGAATTCGTGTTTACTCTAAATAATCCGATCACATTTGTTCTTGCTAATTAGTAAATGATTTATAATTGATATTCGGAAACAACTTTTCCACGTTTCAATTTACTCTGGCCAGAGATTCCCAAAATCATTACTAATCAAGAATAGCAGAACATTCTTACTAATTACTTTAGGACAACAAATTCTTTATTAATTTACTCAACTATCACCATATAGTTCATACTATATCCAACAACTACCGAATTGATCTAGTCCAAGAGTAGAACATAAGTAGCATCAAAACATAGTAATTCCTACATGAGATAACTTTGGTAATCTCAATTTTAAGGATCAATTATACAACCATCATAATGAGATAATCCACAGACACACAAGTAATGTTCTATTCAGGATTCTTATAATCAGGTCAGTTCAATGAACTTATTCTCTAATAAGCACCTACATGTTTGTTTAAGTGTCTCCACACTTTAACCTATGAGATCAATTACTTTCTTTATAAGAAAGAAACAAACATGTGCTAGTGTAACCATTTCATCAATACCCCATCTTGATGAAACTACGACTAGGAACATTTTAGGAATAATATAACACATGCAATTCAAATCTTATAATTATAATCACATTATAATTTCTAATTGCATAACAATTATTCCATGGATCTTATCTTTATGATTAATAATTAAATAATTAATAAATACACAAAGATAAAGAATGCCTTTTATTGAATAACATATTGTCATACAAATAAATTTACAACTAACATAAATTGGCTGCAAGGGCATACATCAACAGGAATTTGAGATGGGAAATGCAAGTAGGGGAACAGGCATATCCTTCTGTTGGTCCTCGACTCCCTTTGAAAGAATACTTGAGGACTGCTCTCATTTCTTATTCCATTCTTAAGCTCTTTCGACAACTAAGAGGTTAGCAGAGGTCTTACATTTAAGGGACCGCACCATATCTTCTGTACTCAACACTTTGTTTTAACCCTGTTTTATGCTAAAAATAATGTCCTTTTATGTTTGTTCACAGTTTACATTCCAAACAATGTCGTTTTTGTTGCAGAATAAGGTTGGAATAGGGTGTTGAGTACTGAGGATCTAAACCCCAAGAGACCATCTTATACTGCTTGGGTAAGTTGACGTCGATTAACATACAATAAAGACTCTTCGATTTTTTTCTTTTATTGCATTCTCATTTCAAAACTTTCCATACCCATCTATTTATCTAGCTTATTTCTCCTTCACCCATTACCTATTTATTAGTCAAACGAGGATTTTCTTATATTTATACTTGGTATCATGCAATAGCTAGTAGGATTTTAGACACCTAGAGGTTGAATATACCTCAGTTTTTGTCAACCTGCTTTGTCTCCGCTTGATCTGTTCATAAACTAAAATATTAACACAAAATGGAACAGGAAGATATTGTAATACGTAGAACAAACCTTATTATATATCCAGGGTCAAACGTGAAAGATTAAAAATGAAGGAATGTGGAATACCTAATTTCGGTTCCATCTTTGATTCCTAAGCTGATTTTGAGTACTAAACGAGCTCCAATCTCCCAGGACCTTTACAAAAAGTCTTCACTGGCATGTGGTTTAAATGAGCTCTCTTAACAGATTAGAGATTCCTTATGCTCGCGATTGATATATGAGCAACTGTAGGAGACCATAACCTATTTATATAGCTTCCATATCAAGCTTCCCTATCACAAGGCCGATATGGACCAGGTCTACACTGAAAGGAATCCATTTTCTACCCGAACTTCGACCCATTAATTTAGACCATTTATTGGGTCACTGTATTATCTTTACTTAGATCAAATTACGTAACTGAACCGATAATTTATTTAAAAACTAAATTACAATTAATAACTGTCCATTGTATGGGAAATTGACAAAATTGCCCTTTAGGGCAAAAATGTCTTACAATCTCCCCCTTGGACAATTATTAATTACAGTTTTGACTCAACTTTAAAAATAGTTTAAAAACTCGGTTAAGCTACACTGTTGCATTAGTCGACTAAGTTTAAAAACAAACATTTGATCCATAGATAACGAAAGTCCTACATTATGTCCTGCAAGGCTTTCGATACCGAAAAGTATCAGATGCATGTGTCATGTGTGATACAGATCCAATACAATCACGTATACCTAATACCTCACTAACATGAATGGAAAAATGGAGTGTGGTAGACTACGATGATACCTTTATGATCTAATATGTATCATCTTCATCTATAAGTCTTGATTTCTCTAGCTTTATGCTAAACCGCATTGCTAAACTGCATCAGAGAAATCTTGTTTTCTCTCACCAAATGCTAAACAACATTAGAGAAAACTTGTTTCCTCTCACAATATGCTAAACAGCATTAGAGAAAACCTTTATATTCTCCAACTGAATGTTAAACTACATTAGAGAACCTTTATGGGATTAAAAACTTATATCCCCTTATGTCATGTGAAACTTTAAGGATATATCCGTGTAAAACTGTATGTATCTAACGATATAGGTTTAAGGTCAATCTTTATAAATGCCCAATGACCTTTAAAATGCTTAAGATCAACACAAATCGTAAGACTTCCGTACGTATTATGACAATATATGATAACATATATTACTGAGGATAACCGATGATCATCTTTATGGATGAACCATCATACTGTCATAATACATCAAAATGTACAAATGTACATAGAGGAAACATAATGATCTTTTAACTAACAGTGTCTAAGGATTTCAAAACATCTATACTGTATACTTGTGTTCCAAACACAAGTGGGTAAAGTCCTTCAATTAAATAATCGACTTATAGTTCTTCAGTCTTTAAATGCTCCAAACCTTAACATCACCTTTTCATATCAACTACTTCATGATCAAGAATTTGATCTCAAAATACTAAGACCTTGTGATATTCAATGTTGTGTTAAACAACACAGAAGCTTGATTATCACATTATAACTGAATGGATTTAGCCACTGAATCAACCACAGACAACTCAGAAATCAAATTTTTGAGCTAAACCGTCTGTAAAGCAGCCCTATAACATGCACTATGCATGCATGGTTGAGAAATTCACCTGTGTCTATTTGACACACTTCCACAACATTGTACCATCTGCAACCTTAAATTGTAACCTTAAGTGAACTTTCGATCATCCAAACATATAGCTAAATTTGAAGCTGAATTCCCTACGAGGTTTAGCTTGTTGACTTTTCTATATCTCAACATATAATCCTTGATTCCCTTAATTATCTCAACACTCACTTGACTGGATTTTAATGGTCTACATCCTGGGTTAACCAAATATTGACCAAACAGTCAAATAGTAAATGCAATGTCCTCCCTAGTACATAGCTGAGCATACATGAGGCTATCAACCATACTAAAATACGGAACATTCCTCATAACCTCTCTCTTTACTTTATTCTTTGGTCACTGTACCAAAGATTATCTCTCATTATGAGAGATAGGTGTTACGATAAGTTTACTGTTAACTGTATTAAACCTTTGTAACATCTACTCAATGTATGCGTTCTGTGAGAGGTACGATGAGTGTTACGATATGTCTTGGTGAATCTGAATCTTGACTAAAAGTTTCTTAACCTTATACAACATGGTCAAGTAATTTAACGTGAGCAATATATCATCCGTATGCTGTAATAGGAAGATAATTTTGCTCCCCTTGACCTCATAGTACAAGCATCTTTTCAACTTTATTTTCCATGAAGCTGAAAGAGGTCATAACCTCATCAACTGTAAGGTTTCACTTCTGGGAGGTTTGATGTAAACCACATATTGATCTGCATAACACACAAATCATGTTAGTTCTATCTAGATCCTGAAATCCTTCAGGTTGTATCATATAGACCACTTTATAAAGTTCTTTATTCAGGAAAGCGGTTTTGACAACTATCTAATGTAACTCTTCATCATCATGAGCTATAATTTCCATAATCACTCAAAATGTCTACGAGGATACGAGAGAAAATCAATGCTTCTCCCTGAGTGAACCATCAGGCAATTGAGCTAGTTCATAAACCGATGAACTTTATCCTGAAGTGCTTTAGGTCTTAAACTTCATTTACAACTGACAGTTTTTCAATTCTGTAACAAAATCAACTAGCTCCCAGACCTTACTATGCTTCATGACTTGCATCTCATCAGTCATTGCAACCCACCACACTTTCGCTGTGGGTACAGAAAGAGCTTCTGTAAAAGTAACTGAATTCTTAATATGTCTAATATCATAATCTTATTAACCTAATAGATTATGATATCAGATGGGATAACAGGTCATCTCACTCTGGTGGATTTACATAACTGTATTAGATCTTGTACCCCCAAAAATCTCTGTGTGTGCAAGTATAGGTTCCTGTTCCTGTACAGGCATGGTACAAAGACCTAAATCCATTGGATCTAACTGTATGAGTAGTGGATACATAATAACTGTAGTATCCACCATGTTATCATCCTAAAGGTCAAAGGGCCCATCATCCTCATAGGCATCGTATTCCAGAAACTTAGTTGTTTGTGATTCCACTATTATGTTCCTTCCTTCTCTACAATAAAATCTGTAACTTCTATAGTGGTTAAGATATCTTACAAAATAGCAATGAACTACATAATCATGCAATTTTTCTTTATAAGGATTATACTGCCTCAGTAGGGCAGCCCCACACACGAATGTGTGTAAGACTGAGTTTTCACACTTCTAGATATTTAGGTAGATTAGACTTGTTCTACATTGACTTTTTCAAGTCCTTCAGAGTGCTTTTATGTCTTTCGACAATACACCATTTTGCTCAAGATTACTCGGTATAGTGAATCAAGTCACTATCCCAACTAATTCTATATATCTGACAAACAGACCTTTTCGAGTCCTGGAACACCATGTTTGCCATAATATTCTCCTCCATGGTCAGATTTGACACTTTGAATGAATTTTCCCATTGGTTCTCCACCTTCAGTCTTTAAGCAAGAACTCATAATTGTAATGAGAATAACCATGACAAATGTCAGAATACTTTTGGAATTGCACAATGCAACTGTATAAGGTCTTCTGATATCTTTAGGTATCAGACTCAATAAGTCAGAAGTATAAGTTAACTTCAATATCTTTATTAGTCAACTTACTCCTACAATAGTCAACACATGTTTCCAGATCATCATAATCTAGAATTGAAAGAATGTGTTCCTTAATTAGTCTCTCAACCCTAGCTCTGGAAATGTGGCTTAAACTTTTATACCACACCATGTATGACTTTTCATTCATCAAGGTCCTTTATTTCATAACTTGTTCAGCAAGATACGAAGAAGCGTATATCTAATTTGGGGTAAGACACATTCTATACAAACCATATGACAAGAAAGTTTTACCATTATGTTTTGCATTAAACACAACTATATAACAGAAGCATTAAATACAAAACGTCAACCTTCTTTGTCCAAAATTGATCCAAAGATCATATATACAATGTGCCGTGTAAAAACCTAAATGAACCTTGCAACAAGATTCAGTACATACATCCCCTATAGATATTACTTCCACTTCTTCATTGCTGTCAACCATTAGTTCCTCCTTTCCTTTGTTTGGCTTTATCCTAGATATGGCCCTATACATTATGGAAGCATCGTGATCAGACACTCCACTATATAGCCACAAAGTACTTAATGAGACTATCGCAAATCAGATTCATAAATTGACAAGCCAAGAAGTTATCTAATATTCACAATCTTTCCTTCTAGGCCTTATACTGTTGCCTTTTTTATATCCCTAGGATCTTCACCAGCACTAGATTGACCAGCATCAGCATGTGGAGAAGATTAAGTCTTTCTACCTTTAATCTTAGTGTGTTTCGTTTTTGCCTTCCATTTAGTTACATCGAGTACTGTAGGAGTAACAAGCTTGAGTTTCTCCAACTCAACAATACAATGGGAAATCAAAGCATTAAAGTCTCATTCCTCATCCTACGAATAATTTGTCATCACCATATTGCTTAACTCTGAAGGGAGTGTATTTAGAGTCTGGTGAATAATAAAGACATTAGGAAGAAGAATGTTTAACATCTTCAATCTACTGTGAAGATGGATCATTCTTGGTATGTTCTCCTTACTCCCCCTTTTCTCTCGTATACCTTATAGAGAATAATTCGTTATTTAAGGCGCTTTTCTCAACACTAGATGAGATTGCATACCTCTAAGAGACATTTCCAAAAATTACTGTGCTATGTTTATATCTGAAAGTTCACTAAGCAGATGGTTAGGTACGAATCTCTTAATAGTCATAAGACATAATCTGTTAGACTGATCCTGGGCTTTATAGGCTGCTTTATAAGCTTTCGAGCTCATGGATATAGGTGGAAATGGCCTATGTATCCGTATGGCCATATCAACCTCAAATATTTCCATAGCATTTAATACATCCTCTGTCTACTTTTGACCGAAAAGGTGACTCTTTAATAACTTTAATTAGATCAGTACAAATGTAGGATAACAACGATACTAAAAGCCATTAAACAATATCTTTCCTGAAAATCTGATCACACATATTATGAAACACCTTTGGGCTGAATACATAATATATGCAATTAGACTTCTACATAAAAAGCGATCAGAGTACGAACTATCAACTCTCACGACACTACCACCTTTAGGTGAATAGATTGTTAAAGAAACGAATTTCCTCCATCTAATGCCTTTATGATCATCTTAAAATGTTATGTAAGGCCAACACCTTTGGGCAGAATAACTATGTTGGCCCTGGGTCTCCATATGGATTTTATGGCGACTATGTGTCACCATTGAGATTTATGTGAAATAATAATAAATATATTTGCAAACATTTCAATAAAATAAAATATAACATTTAAGTTTAATTAAAGTTTAGACAAGGAAGATTTGCGGTGGGACTTTTCTAATATATGCAAATAGTAATTAAAATGTCATAGAATGATTTTAGACATAAAATTAAATTATTTAAAAAAATGATTTAATATAAACCATTAATTATTAATAAGATACACAATTAATAGATAATATCAAAATAAAAGAAATAGATAATAATTATATTAAATATATTAAAATTCATAGGAGAAGTAAAAATAATACCCAACAATTTAATGAAAAATTTTCCATAGCAAAAGTGAGCAAACAATAATTAATTTGGGTGTTAAAAGAATTAATTTGCAATTGATCTAGTAATGAAACAACTTAAATCAGAAAAGTCACAGGTGTGACTCTCATAGTCACGCCTGTGACAAAAGTCACGGGCGTGACTTTTATCACTCACGCCCGTGAGAGGGAGACGAAAACATGGGAGTCGCGATCATACTGTGTTACGATCGTGACTTTGAAAAAATGCTGGGACTATCGCGATTGCGACTTCGTCGCGTTCACGATTTTCTGAAAAATTTTGGGAAGGTTACGATCGTGACTTTGCGAAATTATGGGACTGTCACGATCGTACTTTGTCACGATCGCGACTTCCTAGTTATTCATCCTTACTTCTAAACAACATAACTTTCAATCCAGAAGTTCAAAAATTACAAACTATATATCGTTGAAAAGCTAAGAAAAAGATCTACAACTTTCATGAAGACAATTTTGTCTAATTCAGCCTGTATCGATACAGTTTAATCATTTAAGTAAAGATTACCATTTCAGTCAAAATTGTACACCAGTTCTGCAAAAATTTCACACCAATACTGCTATCTTATAAAGGCCATAACTCTTGCATCTGAAGTCCAAAAATTTTAATCTTTATACCATTAGAAAGCTAAAAGAATAATCTACAACTTTTATGAAGACCACTTAGCCTAAATCTACCTATATCAATGCAGTTTATTCCTTAAAGTTTCAGATCACATTTTAATCATATTCTCTGTTTTTCATTCATCTGTTCACACACATTTCCAATGCAAATCCCCAAAGGACCTGAACCAACATTCAATTTCCTACATACCAAACTCCTTTGATACACAATTTACTTCAAACAAGTTCATCCAAAGATCTCCCAACATTCAACACAAAGCCAACTTAATAGAAGAACAAGAATCTGCATATATATCTATACATACATATATTAGAAAAATTTCTGCTCTTTCACTGACAACTTTCACTGTCAATTTGCAACAAACAGAATACATACAGAATGTTTATGCTAATATGCTTCTAAGATCACCAGAAATGATTCACACTAACTTAGTTACAAAAAGTCTAAAATTCTTGGAGATTGCCAAAACTTTGCAAGGCTCAATTATGATCTGCTGATTCTTCACCTGAGGAGTAGAAAATTATTGGGGTGAGAAAGCTCAGTGGCTAATATGTTTATAGCCAGTAATAATGAAGCATACACAAACATATATGAATGCACATGTAGGAATACTTATCATCAAAAACATAACACTCAAATTACATGATAACTTGACATATAAAAAATGCAATGCACAACATAATGGCTCGAGAGTTCCGTGGAACGAAACGGCAAAACTGAAGTTTACACCGTGAAACAAAACGAGTCCGATTTCGCAGGATCTTGTGGTCATAAGCGGGCAGCCAGGAGAAGGCTATAGGTCATCGTGCACCAGACTAACGAAACGGATTCCTCTCTTGCCCACATAACAGGTTTTTTTTCAATGCTCATTCATTTTATAATATATTCATGCTTTCATGCTTCTTAAATTTTCTATTTTTCATTCACACAAAAGTAACAAAATTCTCACAAAGCAACACGATATACATTCACAGAATATCTTTCCTACATTCACAATGAATAAAACAAACATATTCATCATTCATACACATAATTATTTTAGCTCATCATCACAAAACTATAAACATATTACTCACCTATTTAACTTGATATTTTCAAAATCAAGCTTGCTCTTCTCCTTGCTCTTGACGTTGATATTCTTGATTCCCTAAGAACAAACATATTTCATTTAA
>JANZXP010031338.1:0-12704 GCA_027576715.1 Erythroxylum flavicans
ATTTTGAATAGGAATTGTGGTGACATATAAGTAAGATATGTTATGATATAAAAGCATGAAGATGAATTAATAATGGTGAAGGTGTTTTTCATTGGATTACGCCCACGTTATGGTAATAAGCTCATGTTTTATGACCTCTGAGTTGGACTCCGAAAACGGGGTCCAACATTTTTACTCCTACTATAAATTATTTTTATCTTTATCTTAGTTTTATTTATTTGTTTTATTTTAAAAGTTCCATAAATTTTGGCACCTTGTTGCCATGAAATAAAGGCAGAGACCCACAACTACCATCTTTGGTATCAGAGCCTACAGTTTCTAAGGATTCTTAGGTGTAGAATATGTATATTATGAAATATATAAGGCGTGATAAAGTATTTATATTATTAAATTAATTGTTTGCACTGTTGAATTTATTGATTGCATTAAATGACATACATATCATGCATATATGTAGGAAATAAGATTAAAATCAAAATTAAGCTAAATGATAATATTTTATTGAAGGAGTTAAATGGCACCTCGTAGAAGAACATGAGGAGTTTTGCAAGATCTGCTCCACTAAGAGAGGAGGATACTGACGAGTCCAGAGCCCCAGCTATTGCTGAGGCGATTGTAAGGCAGGATAATGAGCCCTTTCAACCACAAATGCCCAAGTCATCTTTTCCTCAAGGACAAATGCCTAATCCTTTTGATCCCAGAATGTTCCAAGCCTTTGCTCAGGCTTTTGTTCAGGCCATAGGCCAGATGACCTAGCTAAAAAAGGGAAACAAATTGATAAACTAAGGAAGTATGGCGCAGTGGATTTTTATGGAACAACTGATCCAAAGGAAGCTGAGACTTGGTTGAGAAAAATCGAAAGAATATTGGAATAAATGGATTGCGAGGATGAGGAAAAGATTGTATATACTGCAAGCTTGTTACAGGGAGATGCCCTACATTGGTGGGAAAGTTTACCAGGGAGCTAGTTAAGGCCGCCGGTATTAACCTAGAGAGACTTCCAAGCTGCCTACAAGAAGATATATCTGTCTAAGGTGTATATCTAGCAAAAGCAGAGGGAGTTTTTGAGTCTCACTCAGAGGGAGATGACAGTGAGTGAGTATGAGCGCATATTTACACAATTATCTAGATATGCAACTAAGTTGACGATGAGCGAATCAGCTAAGTGTCAAAGGTTTGAAGCAAGATTGCATTTAGCCATAAGAGAGAAAGTGGTGGCGCAAAATTTTTGCGACTTCTAACAATTGGTAGAAGTTGCATCAAGGGTTGAAAATATTAAAAAGAGGAAAGGAAGAGAACAACTCAGAAAAGGGGGTAGTAGCAGTATTTCTATGTTAGAAAGGAGTACTAGAACTTTCCCCACGTAGTTTGATGTTAGGAGCAGTGGTGTAAGCAGGCCCAAAATAATGAGAACTACTTCCCTTCGAACCTCAACTATTGAAGGCAGGGGAAGAGAAGAGGGGTAGTAGCCATCTTTTCCTAAATGTGATCATTGTGGCAAGTTCCATAAAGGGGAGTGCTATAAACTGACTGACACTGGTTTCAAGTATGTAGAAAAAGAGCATATGGCTAAGAAGTGTCCACAGTATGCAAGGCGAGAGGGAACTCATATGCAAGCTTAAAGAAGGATTGAGACTATGGGTGTTGAGTCTACAACTGAAGTGGGCAGTTCCAGTGCAACCAAGAAAGTAAATCCTCCAGGACGACCGAAAGGGTAAGTACTAGCTAGAGTATTTGGAATGACAAGGAAGGAAGCAAAAGCTGCTCCAGAGGTTATTACTGGTATGGTTAAATTGTTTCATAATGACATTATTGTTTTAATTGATCCAGGGTCTACCCACTCATTTGTTTCTTCAAGTATAATTATGCATGATACAAATTTGAGTTCACTAGATAGTCCCTTGATAGTTAGTACCCCGATTGGCCAGTATGTTATTATTAGTCATGCTTATTGAGAGTGTGAAATATATATTAATGAGGTGAAATTAGTGGTGGATTTAATGCCATTGGAGATGAAGGGATTATATGTGATTTTGGGCATAGACACTTTAGAAAAATATAACGCCAAATTAAACTGCAAATGGAAGACAGTAGAGTTTGAATTGGACAAAAGAGAAAAGGTGGTGATTGTGGAGGACAGGAAGGCAAGCCCACCCAAAATCGTTTAATCTCTAACAGTAGAGAATATGATGAAAAAAAGATGTGAAGCATTCTTGGCATATGTGGTAGACACGACAGTAGATGAAGAAAAATTAGAAAACATTATTATGGTCATGGAATTTCCAGATGTCTTCCCAGAGGAATTACCAGGACTATCACCACCTAGAGAGATCGAGTTCACCATAGAGCTTCTTCCAGGCATAACACCAATATCTATTCCACCCTATAGAATGGCTCCAGCAGAATTGAAGGAGCTTAAAGAGCAGTTAGAAAAGCTGTTAGAGAAAGGTTTTACTAGGTCTAGCTCTTCGCTTTAGGGAGCTCCAATTTTTTTTGTGAAAAAGAAAGATGGATCTTTGAGGATGTGTGTGGATTATGGGAAGCTCAATCCTGTCACTATCAAGAATAGATATCCTCTCCCACGCATAAATGATTTGGTTGATCAATTGCAAGGAGCAAAAGTCATCTCCAAGATAGACTTAAGATCTGGTTATCATTAATTGAGAATAAAAGAGTCCGATGTGTCAAAGACTATTTTTAGAACATGATATGGGCATTTTGAGTTCTTAGTTATGCCCTTTAGATTAACTAATGCCCCTGCAGCCTTTAGGACTTAATGAATAGAGTCTTTAAGTATTTCCTAGACTAATTTATCATAGTCCTTATTGATGATATACTGGTTTATTACAAAAGCTACAAGGAGCATGAAGAACATTTGAGTATTGCCTTGGAGACATTGAGAAAGAAAGAGTTGTATGTCAAATTTGATAAATGTGAATTTTGGCTAAGGGAAGTGGTGTTTCTTGGATATGTCATTTCGAAAAAAGTACATATGGATCCACAAAAAAAATAGAAGTTGTCGTTAGAAGGGAAGCACCCAAGAATGTAGCAGAAGTGAGGAGTTTCTTAGGATTAGCTGGTTATTACAGAGGATTTGTAGAAGGCTTTTCTATGATTGCAGCTCCACTTACAAAATTGACAAAGAATAGTCAGAAATTTATATGGACAAAAGAATGTCAGAAGAGCTTTGAGGAATTGAAGAAGAAGCTTAGAACTGCACTAATTTTGACTTTGCCTTCTGGTAATGATGGATATATAATATATAGCGATGTTTTAAGGAAGGGATTGGGGTGCGTGTTGATGCAAGGAGATAAAGTGCTTGCCTATGCTTCCAGCCAATTAAAACTCTATAAGATGAATTATCCCACTTATGACTTAGAATTGGTTGCTATAGTCTTTGCGTTGAAAATATGGAGACACTACTTATATAGGGTCACCACCAAGGTATTTACAGACCATAAGAGTTTTAAATATTTGATGAGCTAAAAAAAGTTAAATTTGAGGCAAAGAAGGTGGTTAGAATTATTAAAGGACTATGACTTGATGATAAACTACCACCCAGGGAAAGCTAATGTAGTAGCGGATACACAGAGCAAGAAATCTACTATGGCATATGTGAAGATGATATATATTCCTTTGTTGAATGAATTAGCCAAACTGAACGTGACATTGAGACAAGTCGAATCTGGTGGTATATTGACTAATTTTAGAGTAAGGCCAGTATTGAATGAGAAGATTAAGGAATTGTAGGAACAAGAGGAGTACTTGAGCAAGCTCAGAGAAGAAATTAAAAATGGTAAACCTTCGGAAATAAAAGTAAGAGAAGATGGATTGATGGTGGTAGGCAACAGATTATATATTTCGGATATGCAAGAATTGAAGGATGAAATTCTTGATGAGGCACATAATGCTCCATATGTAATGCATCTGGGGAGTACCAAAATGTATAGAGATTTAAAAGAACACTTCTGGTAGAGAGGAATGAAGAAAGATTTTACAGAGTATGCTGGAAAATATTTGATGTGTTAACAGGTTAAAACGGAACATCAAGCACCTGCCGGTAAGCTGAAGCCTTTGTCTATTTTGGAATGGAAGTGGGAGAAGATTACAATGGATTTCTTAATGGGATTACCAAGAACCAGCAGGAAGCACGACGCAGTATGGGTGATTGTAGATAGGTTAACTAAGTTAGAACATTTTTTGCCAATTAGACAAACCAATTCTTTGAATGTCTTGGCTAAGAAATACATAGATGAAATAATCAGGCTTCATTGGATTTCGAGTTCTATAGTCTCAGATAGAGATCCCAGATTCACCTCCAGATTTTGGAAAAGTTTACAAGAGACTTTGGGAACCAAGTTTCATTTTAGCATAGCCTTTCATCCAGAGACGGATGGTCAATCAGAGAGGATAATAAGGACATTGGAGGTAATGTTACGAGCTTGTGTTATAGACTTCAAAGGCTCATGGGCGTGAACATTTACCTTTGTGACTGTTCACCAAAAGTCGCGATAGTTCCCGTGAGATGAGGTTGTTGCGATCGTGGGCATGAGATTTCAAAAGTCACGCCTGTGACTTTTTTCACTTCTTCTGTTCCTTTTTATTTCCTTTATTCATTTGTGGTATTTTTTTTGACTTCCAAATCTGAATTATTTTCATGCCCATTTTATTTTATGCTATTTATTCAAATTTTGCGTATTTGTTTTTACTCCTACTATGAATTATTTTTTTCTTTATCATAGTTTTATTTATTTATTTTATTTTAAAATTACCCTAAATTTTGGCACTTTGTGGCCATAAAATAAGGACCGAGACCCGGGCCTAATATGAGTAACCATTTAAAAAGAAATAGAATAAGTGACCAGCCACTCTCTCGATCATCTGACCTACGAATGAGAGAAGAAAGTGATCCTTTTTAATTACCTTTTCAAGTTTTTGACAATCTATAGAAACTCTCCATCTTGTGATTATTCTTGTTGAAATCAACTCCCCACTTTCACTCTCCATAACTGTCATTTTGCCTTTCTTTAGTATACATTGTACCGGGATAACTCATTCACTATCAGATATGGGGTATATGATACCCACATCTAAGAGCTTCACTACTTCCTTCTTGACCACTTCTTTCATATGAGGGTTTAACCTACATTAATGTTCCCTCACTACTCTGCTCCCTTCTTTGAGGTTTATCCTATGCACACAGACATTTGGGCTTATACCTCGACTGTCAGATATTTTCCATCCCATGGCTTTCATCTGCTTCTTAACAATTTCTAACACCCTACTCTCTTGTTCCTCATCTAGTTGATATTTAAACTTCACCTAGAAAGGTATATCTGAGATATGTGGGCAAAGGTTTAAGCTCTAGAGATGGTGGTTTCTTTATGAAGGGTGGTATAGGTGCTTCGGTTTGTACTAATATTTCTTGATAAGTCTGAAAACTCGACTCCTCCATCTCAACATCTTCTTTAGACTCAACTTCCTTCTCCTTCTCAGCTTCATTGTCTCAACTTCTACTATTTTAACCTCTTCAAAACAAATCTCTACTTGCTTTTGAATACTTTCATTCATAATGTCAATCTTCATACAAGTGTTGCTTTCCTTCGGATTCTTAAAGGCTTTATTCATATTGAACTTCACTTGATCTTCACCAATCCAAAGTGTTAATTTACATTTATGAACATCGATCAATGCTTTTCCTGTGTTCATGAAAGGTCATCGAAGAATTACTGGACAATTTTTATCTTCCTCAAAATCAAGAACAATAAAGTCACCAGTGATAATGAACTTGTCCACTTGCTTTAACATATCTTCTATGACTCCAAACAATTTCTTAATTAATTGATCAGCTAATTCAATTAGCATCGAGGTTAGCTTGACCTCACTGAGCCCTAATTTTTTGAATATCAACAACGACATAAGATTGATGGTTGCTCCTAAATCACATAAGCACTTTGCAAATTCAAATTCACCAACCACACAGGGTATTGTGAAATTCATTGGATCCTTCAACTTGGAAGGCATATGACTAGTGAATATGGAACTACAACTGTCAGCTAACACTATCATTTGGTTTTTCTTCCTAAGTGCACTTCTTCGATAATATTTGTTCCAATTCCCTGATAAAAGAAAGATTTATTTGCAAAGTCTTCAATTTCTCCAATAACTTCACAAATTATGCATCCAGATTGTTCTTTTGCAATCGCTGACGATATGGAATCTTAGGTGGATATAGCGAAGGGCCAATATAAGGAGGGTATTCGCTCATGTCCATATCTTTCTTCTTTTCTTGGCCCTTTTCTAACATGTGGGGTGCAGCTTTTGTCGTTGTAGTTTTTTCTGGTTCCTTCGCACTTTAAAATGTGATTGTTTTAAATTGCTCCCTTGGGTTAATGTGGCTTGGAAGGTGATAGTTATCAATTGCATGATGTTTTAGGGTTTAATTTATTATGTATTTAGTGTGAATTTGAGTGTTGAGTATGCATTTAGGGTTTAATTATGTTAGTTTGAGTGTTTGAGTATTTTTATTGGTTAGATTAAGTCTTTGACCTTAAATTTTATATTTTTTTAGGTACTGTGATGCGTTTGTTAGTGTTTCAGGGTAAACGGTAAAGAACGGAGAAGCTTCGAAGAGTTTTGGGCCAAAGACCTTT
Organism: Erythroxylum flavicans; assembly: GCA_027576715.1. NCBI lineage: Eukaryota > Viridiplantae > Streptophyta > Magnoliopsida > Malpighiales > Erythroxylaceae > Erythroxylum > Erythroxylum flavicans. The sequence goes on from JANZXP010031338.1 coordinate 6,654, forward strand.
GTGCCACGATCGTGACAAAGAAGGACGAGCCCGTAGTAGCCAGGCCACGATCGTGCACATAGGGCACGATCGTGACAAAAAGCCTCGAAGTCAGGCCACAATCGTGCACAATGGGCCACTATGTGATAGAAAGGTTAAGGCTCTACCACGATCATGGCCTACATCAGGTTGACAAAAAAACTCAAGTTTTGTAAGAATTTTTGGACCGTTTCGACCCTGACTTTGACCTAGAGCCTCAAAAGTATAAATAGAACATTACAAGTCTTCAGAGAGAGGAGGAGAGTCTAAAAAAGAGAGCACTCATGCTATCCAATTCTAGAAAAACCTAGAGAGAAATAGAGAGATTGAGGAAGAAGACAAATGAAGAGACACACGGAGAAGAGCTTGATGTGACGTACTTCCTGGAACAGGTGGTTTTCCGCTGTCCCTGCTTTTCTAACTCCGTTCCTAACATATTTTCCATTTATTTCAGTTTTATTTGTGTATAGAATTGAAATAGGTGTCGAGAATATATTGTGTTGAATATTGAGTTTGTGTTTATACTCACCTTTGGATTTTTATTTTTGAGATTAATAAAATTGTGATTAATTAGGTCTTTTTTTATTGATTTATTTGTGATTTAATTCATATTCTTAATAAGTTGACAATAGACTGTGAGGGTGAGCTAAGTGAAAATAATCAGTTTGGGCTAACAAGAGTTAGGTGAATTGATAAGTAAAGGATTAAATCAAACCGATAGAATCGTATAACGAGAGATTGAGCATAGGTTCCCGGTTGGTTAGTAGACAATTTTAGAATTAATTTAGGTTTTGGGTCAATTACAAATCAAGAGATCGTAATTCCATAATTTAAATTAGGGATTATTAATTAGGGTTAAGAATTATAACTCGAGATAGAGTAATTTACCTTAGGACCGTCTAGACCCATTAAGTCGATAATTTCACAATTAATTACTTTTTCATTAATTTCGAATCAAAATCTCCTTTCTCTCACTTGGTGATTTCTAGGTTGACTTGGATTGGTTTGTGTGATTTGTTATCTTATTCAGATTTCTGCAACTCAATTCTTGAATTAATTGTTGATTGATTTATTTTTTGCATTAGTTTATTTTATTTTAATTATTGCAATTTTAGTACGACCTTAGATTTTAGGACTAGATTAGGCTTCCTTATGGGATCGATACCTTAGGTACTACGTAAATGACCCGTGTGCTTGCAAACTTTACCAAGGTTATAAATAGTAAAACTTAGTGCATGTAACCTTGCGGCCAAGAGGCTCCCCGCACTTCATACAGATAATGCATTTGCCAATTGACTCGTTTGAAATTCTAAGTTATGGATGGAAGCGGCATGGTTTTTTATTACTTGTTCAAATCTTTCTTCTAACCTTTTGTGAGCATCATACATACTTTCGAGCTTGTCCAAGATCTTTTCTAACTTATCATCCATGGAGTTTGGTTTCTCCTGTTGAAATCCTAGCTAGTGACATTTGAGGTCGAAATTAGCCCCCTGCATTGTTTGGATAAGAAAAATATGGGTGGTTCTTCCACCCAGGATTATACATGTTAGAGTAAGGATTATTACCCCCTCCTCGACCAAATTAGGTTCCCATATAGTTGAGTTGTTCCATTTCATTTGTTTGCATTAAGAAGAAGTTAATGGTATCATGGTTATCTTGTCTATATAGTTCACATCTATATTGAATTGCCTTAACAGGAGTTGAAGAGGGGGCTTTCATGTTGTTAAGTTGTCATGTTAAGCTGTCAATTTTGGCTTACATTTCTATTATTAAGTCAATAGCAATGGCTCCCTTCTGCTTACGGAAGGTTGTTTGCTATCTATTTCTATCCATTGACTAAAGACAACTATTACTTGCCATTTCTTCCAACAATTCCTCCACTTCCTTAACAGTCTTTCTCATTATAGATCGTCCAAATGCTGCATCAATGGTGCCCCGTGTGGGTGAAGTAACTCTATTATAAAAGGTGTATAGAAGGAACTCTTTGGCTAGATTATGGTGAGAGCATCTCATTTGCAAATCCTTATACCATTCTCATGCTTCATAAAGTGACCCTATCACTTTGTTGGAATTTTGTAATTTCCTTTATCAACTTTGTCATCTTGCTGAGAGGGAACTACTTATCCAAAAGCACACAATACAACTACTCCCAAGTCAAGATGTTTGTACTTATCCAAAAACACACACACCAACTATTCCCAAGTCATAATGTTTGTTGGGTTTAACAAGAGATACCATACCTTGGCTCTATTCTTAAGAGTGAAGGGAAAAATCCTCATCCTTATAGCATCTTCTGACACTCCATAATATCAAAAGGTATCATATATTACTAGAAAATTGATGAAATGGAGGTTAGGATCCTCATTCGTTAACCTATAAAATTGTACATTAGTTTGTAGCATGTTCAGCAAAGCTAAATTAATCTCGAATGATACAGCTTGCACCGGTGGTCAAGTGATGCCTTGGTTTGCAGCGTTGAATCTCGGTCTCATAAAATCCATCAAAGTTAGCTGCTGGTCCCTTTAATTGACTCATTGATTGAATTCTTTATTAAATTATTTCGTTATTGTTTCTTTGATTTATTCTTCTTGGCTTCTTGCTCTTCAGATTGCTCGTTCCAATCGAGTGATATCAAATGCTAATGTTTTGACGATCCTGCTTTTACTTTGAGTGACTCTTAGGTTCATGTAGTAGCTTATAATAAAGGAATCTAAATAATCTTAAACTAAATACCCAACAACGTTATGTTCATGTAGTAGCTTATAATGAAGGAATCTAAATAATCTTAAACTAAATACCCAACAACGGTGCCAAAAACTTGTTGAGCAACTTTTAATTCTATAAAACTCTCAATGTCTTGCAAGCACATGGATTGTAAGTGTAATAGTTGAGGTGTCAGCCACACAAGGAATTAGCTAAATTAATTGAATCCTAATTTTGTTTAAGATCTAAAAATTTGATAAAAATGAAACTAAAACTAAATAGAAAATTAAGTAATTGAATATGGATTGATTGAAATGGAAATTTTGAAATTAACATAAGTAGGTCAAAATAGAGCATAGCCACTTAACAATTGAGATATTACAACAAGACAAGATCAAACAATTATGAAAAGATGGGATTTATTTATCTTCATTTTACTACCCTAATCACTTTGGATGTAATTGGTATCAATCTTAAATCTTCAAAGATTGATTATTCTTTCTCAAGATATAATCATTAAAGCCTAGCTAATAACACCTAATTGAATCCAAATTCTGATTTTGCAATTTCTCAATTAACAAAAACAGCCTATGTCTCTAATTAGTTTTTAAGCAATCTACTAGACAATCAGGTCCTCACATAAGATCTCTCATCGTATAATTACCGATTTGATGCTTATGTGATCTATTAAGTTGTTAATTCTCATTAACCAACCTAATCATTTTACAATCAGTTCAATCTCTAGATTTATTACCGAAGTATGCAAAAATCATAAACATCACAATACCCAAACAATTTCATTAATATCAAAAGCAAATAGGTTACAAAATGATTCAAGTGTCAATCCCAAAATGAAGTTAAAACATCCTTAACAATATATTCAACATCCTCATATCCAAATCATACACTAGATGAAATAAAGAACAAGAGGATTATAGAAATAACTTGGAATGGATGGCTAGAGTGGCTGGATAGCAACTCCTGCAAATCCTTCTTCTCTTCTCTCCTTCTTCTCTCTCCCTTGTCTTCTTTCCAAAAGTGGCAAATGAAGGCTCTCATAATTAGGGTCATTTAATGATCTTATATAGTCCTAGGGCCATTTAGGGTACATAATTGGTTTTACCCAATCCAAAAAGTCCAAAAAGTCCAAAAAGATGAAAACAAAAGGAGGTCCTTGCATCTACCATGAGCTTATCATGATCGTGACCCTTGAAATTTGGCTTCTGTCACTATCGTGTCTCACAGCGCATCAAAACGCTAGTCAAAATAAAAAAACTAGACTACTACTATAGCAGTGATGAGTCTAGGTCGATCCCACAGACAATGTGTGTAAAGTTGTTAAAATGAAATTAATCAGTGTTTAGGAAAAAAGGGGTTTTGGGTTTTGAAATAAGAAAATAAAATATAACTAGACTAATAAAAACAAATTAAAGAAACATGCAAAAAATGATAAAAGTGGGAAATTTGGTAAGGACCCTATTCTTTGGTTCAATCTTGGCCTACATCCGAATTAAACATATTTCATGGATTTGTTGTTTTTAAACCTTTCCTAGCAACTATTAATCGTAGGTTAATAATTAACTCGAGTTTTTCCTTAAGGCCTGTTTGGTTGGGTGTTAATTAATGGAATGGAAGGGAATGGAATGGAACTGGAACAGAATGGTTTATAATGGAATGAAACGTAATATAGGGAAAAGTTATTTAGGAGGGATGGAAGGGTTTATAATGTAATGTAGTAAAACATTGTTTGGAAGATGGATAGAATGAAATGGAATGTATAATAAATGACTATTATACCCCTGATATTAAAATGATTGTTACAAGAGGTTTAACGCTATTATTTTAAAACAGAAATCATGTCCAATTAAAAAGTCACGCATAACCGTGACAAATAAATTTTTTTATATATTTTCTATTTTAAAATAATAAAATTTTAGTAAATGGTTTATTATTTTATTATTAATTATATACAATTTATTATTAAAAATAAAAATATTGTTATTAGTTATTTAATAAATTTTGTTCTATTATATGTTACTTATATTTAAAAATTATTTATTTATAATTTTATTTATTTACACCTTTATTTAATAAACTTAAGACTTAATAATAAATAAATAATTCAAATCAATTCAATTTTATAATGATTCGTTCTTATATTCAATTAATAAAAAAATTACTGAGTGTATTATTAATTTTTTTAATTTGCATATTATTCAATTATAAATATGTCACTATTTGTTTTCCTTTTTTTCTTTTTCGTATTTAATTTTTAATAAATAATAAATAATTCTTATTGAATACAAATAATTCCTAAGTTGTGCTCTGGGATGCTACTGCTTCTGTTTAGAATGTCAATAGCAACAACGATTACCTAATTTAAAACCTCATCATATTTTCTTATTTTTGTTGACAGGTTCATTTTACCTAGCTATTAAAACAAGCTAGTTTCTCGTTCTGTCCATGGCTTGATGTGTATATTTAACACTAGTGGGGATATCAATGATGATGATCATCTAGAGTCAGTAAGTTTAAGCTTGTATTTCTCATTCAGTTCCATATTTGCTTATCCCATAGATGTAAAAAAATCTTTTTGTTCTTAAGCAGATGATTGGTATGTTTTCAGTGGTTGGAAAAAGCTATTTCTCTTTGATTTCTTTCTACGCATGAAGTGATTTGTGAAGTATTTAACTTTATCCTCATACTTTGAATAAGCAAGGTTTTCTATATTAGTTTCTACATATGCATGGAACACATTTAATCAGAAACTCTTGTGATAGCACTTCCAAATTGCTGTAGGTGATTAATGTGGGAACTTCAACTGGAAAAGTTGGATTTTTTAGAGAGAACTACCAAAAGCTTTGTTATTTGACACATATTAAAAGTTTAAGGTAAAATTAATTTATCCTGGCTATTCTTAACGGAAAAAGAATCTTATAGTTTTTTATGTTAGCAAATCCAAGTCTAGTCTAGACTAAATATTTACAGTATAGGAATTTTGCCTACTTGCACTTCACATTAGCAATTTTATGCATGCATTTTTATTATTGACGTGTTCTAATATATATATATATGTATAGAGAGAGAGAGAGAGAGAACAAGTCAATAACTAGATATATGATAACATGTATCACCCCACTCTCGCTGGACACGAACCCGATATTGATGGTGATATCCGAATCCGTGCCCCGCGAGGGTGGCGTGCCACATCACTTAACATTTAAAAACTCGGTATATATATTTTTTAAACCACAAACATAAAGAACAGAAAGTTAATAACCAAACATTCACTTTGTTTTGTCATCATTTGATACAAACACAATAAAATCA
>JANZXP010031368.1:0-12703 GCA_027576715.1 Erythroxylum flavicans
TTGAATCTTGCTCTTATCCTTCACTTGCTACTTCCATTTTATTTTCTTCTTCATTTGTCACTAAAAACCTAACTTACTTCACCTCCATGTTAATGATCGTATGATGTTTGGAAGCTAGGGTTAAGTGTGATTTGAAGACCTTAAAGTTAAACAAGTAACTAGAATTTTAATCTTTATAGGTAGTTGTAAATGGAACAAATATGGTGATTATTTTGATATTAAATGATTATGAGAATAGTGATCAAATGAGAATATTGATGTCTTGTTTTGTTTATATGATGAGTAATAAATTATGAAGTGTTATAGGGATGTTTTTGGATAGATTTATAGTGTAAATGATGTATGAAAATGATCAAAAATGTTAAGGAATAAATGGATATACTAATGGTTGGTTTTGTGTTTGTGATTAACAATAGATTATTAGTTGTAGTAAAGATGTTTTTAAGATAAAATGGGTATAGAAATAGTGTTTGAATGAGTGTTGAAAGTTAAAAAATGAAGAGATGTGATTATGTCCTATTTTGTGTTGATAATGAAGGTAGAAATTGATGAATGAATATATGTGTTGTGTTCTTATTTTGAGAATATGAAAATCATGAGTATAGGCTATATTGTGGATGAATTAGGTTGCAAATTAAGGTATAATGAAAAAAGGAAATTTAAGATTAAGAAAGGTGTTTAATAATGCTCTTGGAATGGGAAGGAGTAAGGATTTAGTAAACTTGAAAATGAAGATAATATGATATGTTTTTATATTTGATTGATGTAACTTAAATTACAAATTTCTTTATGGTTGATATTGAGATAAAAATGATAAATTGTTTTATGGTTGATATTGAGATAAAAATGAAGTAGAAGTGATTAACTTTGTATGAGATGTATTGAATATAGTAAGGAGAAAGTTAGAAATGCATGCATGATAGGATTTTAAGAATAAATGAGGTTAAGTGAATGATGATGAATCAAATGAGTAGAGTTTTGTGGATTTTAATGCAACTAATATGGTAGTTGAATTAGCATATAATGAAGTTGCATAAATGAATGTGAATACTGGAAAATTTGTTATGAAATTGATGTTAGTATATATATGTTGAATTCAAGAGAATGGAGGAAGAAAATGCAGGGCACGATCATGGCCTTTAACCCACGATCGTGGCCTGGTAAAAATATGGTTCTGTCACGGTTGTGGTAGAATCTTCAAGATCATGGCCAATCAAATAAGCTTCTGTCACGATCATAGGAAGGACCACCACGATTGTGGGTAGGTACAAAGGAAGAAATATTGTCTTTTGAGGGATGTTGAACCAACTAATGTCAAGGTACTTCTTTATGATGTATTTAGGCTTGAATGATGCCTAGCATGAACTTAGTTGATGATGGATTAGGTGATTAAAGTGAGTAAAGTGTATTGGATATTAATGAATGATTGAAAGATGATGTTAAATGATTATGAAATATGAATTAAGCAAATATACCCGGGATTGTCATTGAGCATGCATTGTACATAACACATATACATATGTGCATAAATGAGTACTTATGTGATTATGCAAAGTTTTAATGTATGTAAATGTGTATTGCATGGAATATAAGTACCAATAGAGCGACAACATTTAGACATTACTGGTACATCGAGGCAATAGCTATCTGGAGCATACTGTGAGTAACCTAGATGGTCTCGCATTGATTAATTATTTTGTTTAAATTTTTGTATTGAATAATTATGGATGTGAATGTGTTGATTCTGGACATTGATTGTCTGAGGCATTTAATGCATGAAAATCATTTTGGAAGTACTCATTGTATATGAGTTTGACATAAATAAGTGTACTTAACATATTTGTTGAATGCCGGACTTAGGTCTGATGATATTTTAAAATGAATATTGAAATAAAGTGACTGATTGAATATATAAGATGTGATGCAGTCATTACATGATATGTATGATAAAATAAAGACAGTTGTGACCAGAGTCGTCACCAAAAAAGTGCTTAAAGCTCATAATGTGATTAAGAGCCAAAGGCTCACTATGTATAATAAGCCTGGTATCTCCAACAGATACGGAACAGTTACCAATGAGCCCGGTATCCACAATAGATAGGGGACAGTTAAAAGGCACTCGATCACAACAAAGTAATAATTGAATGTGAGTCACATATACATTATATATACATTGATATGTATGCTTTAACTGATTGAAATGTATTATTTGAATTGATTTGAATGAGAAATGTGAAATAAGTGAACAAAGTGGTATTTGATGCTATATGATGAATTGGTGAAATGATGTGCCATATGTACCAGTACTTATCTGCAAATTGAATGTGAATTGTAAACTATTCTGTGTTTCGTATGAGTAAGCCATCGAGGATAGTTAGCTTACTGAGTTCGCAAAAGTCATCAAAATTGCAACGTGACTTTTCAAGTACGAGAGAGGATACTTAGTTGCTAAGACGCTCTAGAAGAAGAGTAGTTCTTGTGTTTTGGATAGAAGAAATGGCTCAAAGGTCGGACAGTTGAGACTAAAGTGATAGATAGAGTTTTTGTACAGTTCCTCATTCATGTAGCATATTTTATAAATAGAGTTGTAGACTCTAATAAGCATTTCAAAATGTATATATAAGGATGATGTATGTAATGCTACAATGTATATTATGTTTTGTGAAATGAAAATGAGGAATTAAGTTTAGACATTGAGTATGTAATATCCTGTTTTTCGGTATATGCTTAGGGGTTCAACCCTAGATTAAGTATTCCATATACATGCATAACATTAGCATTCATACACGAATTGATATTTGTACACATTACAAACAAGCATATGCACTCATTTTTCATATCCCAGGGTATGAAAAATGTTAAGTGAACATAATGTGAATTGTGATTTGGTATGTCTTAAATTTTGGTATGTTTGGATTTCAATTAGTAAATTGGAATTAAAAGTTATGGATTGGGAAATTGATGAATTAAATGTACATTTAGTCAAGGAAAAATTCCAAGTGGTAATAAAAATTGATATATGAAAATTAGGATGATTAAGCCTATAATTGAGTGACATTTGGCATTGATCATTAAGTGACAAATGGACTAGTAAGTTGATGACAATTGTCAGCTGTGATTACATGACATATGACCTAGCTTTATTGGTGACATATGGCAACATATTTATGTTATAAATGGAGGGCATGCCTTTAGACATATGACAAATTAATTGGATGACACCTAACACCTTAGGTGTAAGTTTTAGCAAGAGCAACTCTAGCTATGGTCATTTCTCTTCTTCCTTCTTCTTACACACCACTGAAACACTCTTTCTTTCACCTCCCTGTGTTTATTTAGGATCATGTCCAATTGCTACATAAATAAACCATATTTTACCTTCACAAAATTAAGTAAAACATTAGATTGTTGTTGTTCATTGAACCTAGCCGAAATCCATCGAAGTTCCACCTTGAATTTACAATGATTCTATATGTTTAGAGTACTGATTTACAGTGACTTTTGAGTTGGAGTTAGAACTAAACAAGTAAGTGACAGATTAGTGTTTTTGGTATGTTATAATGGAGAATTGATGATGATGAATGAGGATGAATTGTAAATGATGTTAATGATTGATTGTGCTGGAAATTTCTGCATGAACTTAGGTATTTTTCTGTTATGTTTTTACATGTATGAAAATAGTATGTTATAGAATGTTAAATGGATGATTTAAGTTGAGATTTGATGTATAAATCAAGGTGGATTCATGGTAAAAGATAGGTGTTATTGAAGTGTTCTTGAATCTGGAAAATTAGAGCTGTAAGTCGAAATTATGGTTTCAATTTCATCTTCCTCTTTTGACCTAATTTACATATCTTTAGGGCATGAATTTGAAGAAACTCAAAGAATGAAAGTTGTAGATATAGTCTTAGATTGACGTCTGTGAAAGTGTCTTGATAAAATAGGGACTAGAGCTTGAGTTATGCTTGTTTTCCTAATACTACCTACCAGACCCCTATGTAGGAAACTTATATTATTTCTTAATTTTTGGGGCTTTAGATCTCGAATTATTCAAAGTATAAAACATGAAAAATCATTATTGATGTCTTATTAATGCTTCTATGAAATAGTTTATCCATAAGATATATTGATAAGTTTATGTAGTTAATTGAAGTCATAACTTAAAGAAAAGATTGTTTTGATGTAGTTGAGTTTAAATCTGAAAATTTTCTGATTTGGTAAAGGAAATAAATGAGTTATTTTAATGCAAACATGATCTTTAGGACATGAATAATGTGTATAAGGTATGGATGAATGAGTATTGAAGAACATAGGGTATTTATGAATGAGAAATTGGTGAATGTATGAGTACATGTTGCTGGAAAAAATTTTGTGACTGTATAGATTTAGCTTGCTAAAATTTTAGATGTAAAGTACCAATTGTGTGTATCTAAGAAGCTTTTTGATCATAGAAATTTTCAAGCTTTTGGATACTTGTGTTTTGTATGATGCCACAAAAAATTAATATAATTGCTCTAACATGCCATTTTCATGGGGTATGTTCTTAAATGTCCTCTGGATGTTTGGGCATACGCTCTATGGTAGTGATGTGTTACATTTTTTGTATCAAAGCATGATTTGGCATCCTCAGGGATATATAAGAACATATAGACATGATATACAATGAGAGACTCATATAGTGATCACCCTTATTGGTTGTTGTAGGTCATTCGCTTTAGGAGATCGAGTCGTAGAGTTAGCTAACCTTGAGTCCATAGAAGCCAATAAAGAGTCTCTAGTACCTCAGTTTGAACAAATGTCTCCAAGAATTCCTAAGAGGAGAGAGCAAAGGGATGATAAACTTAAGAAGTAGGGGGCTGTAGACTTCTATGGAAGTATAGACCCTGCAGTGGCAGAACGTTGGTTGGAAAGAACAAAGAGGGTGTTTGATCAAATGGACTGCAAGTCTGATGAGAGGTTTAACTACACAGTCTCGCTACTACAAGGTCCAACATATCAGTGGTGGAAGACTGTTCTTAGAAGTTCTATTCGACCTTGTAGACTGACATGGGAAGAGTTCCTTAATGTTTTTAAGGAGAACTATATTCCAAAGATCTACCTGGATAGGAAGATGAAGGACTTTCTAGATCTGAAATAAGGAAGTCTTACTGTAGCTGAGTATGAAATACGATTTAATGAGTTAATGGAGTATGATACTGATTTAATTATGACTAAAGAAGATAACTATAGGCGATTTAAGGATAGACTGAATATGGAGATCAGAACGAGGTTGGCCATTACTAATTTGAGTAGTTTTATTAAACTATGAGCTGCCTCAATCTGAATTTAACAGCTATTAAAAGATGGGCAAGGAGAGTATAGGCAAGAGTTCAGAGTGAAGAGACATGGTAAGTCTCAAGTTGATTTTGGTAGGAGATTCAATAAATGCCAGACTAGATCATTCCGGTCACATACTAGATCTAGACATATTAAACATATAACTGACTCCTTGGACCTAAGTTTGACATTTATCAATTAGTTATACGTGCATTTCATATTAAACATACAATTCACACAGAAGCACATATAAGTGAGTTTACATATCTAAGTTGACTCACAGTACACTCCAGAAAATTTTATTGCCTCGATGTTCTGGTAATGTCTAAATGTTAACAATCACCTTACGCATCTATCATCATGTAATACATACACAAATAGTTCACAAATCACTAAGTTGTTTAATTATATAAATGTACAATCATGCACATTTATATGTATCATGTTTTAATGCATGCTTAGTTGACTTTCCAGTTATGTATTCTCATACATAGATCTTGACTATTCAATTTGTTCTTATACACCCTAAGACCATTCAAATATTATAGCTTGTATACTAATATTTGGCAATCAGGTTTATACATTTAAGTTAGCTTGATTTACACCAAATTCATCAACCATACATTACACTTATCCTTGTACATTTTCATAATCAAAAAGCCTCTTATAACATACACACAATTGTTACTTTAAATCTAGAATTTCAGCAAGCTATATATATACATTCACCAAACTTTTTCCAGAAATATATATTCATACATTTACCCAATTCTCATTCATAATTACCCCATATTCTTCAATGCTCATTCATCCATACCTTATACACATTACTCATGTCCTTAAGATCATGTTTGCATTAAAAGAACACATTTATTCTTTTAACAAATCTTATTTTCCAGCTTTGAATACAACCATATCAAAACAGTCTATTCTTTAGGTTATGACATCAAATAACTACATAAACTTATCAAGCTCTTAACTAATTATTCAAAAAATAATCTAGGCTCATTCCTAGACTTAATCAAGTCCAAATATATGAATTTAGAGTGAATTTTCTCAGCTGGTTTGACATTTACACAAGGTCGAAATTAAAATTCCAGAATTTTTCATCAACATCACTAATGTGTGTAACTTCACTACCTTCAATACTTCACGAATTTTACAAGCTTAAAGACATGACTATCACCTGAAAATTTCCAGATTTTATGTCCTTTAAAGTTACTTCATTTCAAGTTAATATAACTTCCATATTGGTTACACTAAGGCTTACAAAATTCTACTCACTTATGTCATTAAAAGTCACTTTTTACAAACACACCTACAACTCTAATTTTCCAGATTCGAAAACACCTTAATAACACCTATCTTTAGCATGAATTTCTCATCAATTATACTTCAAATCCAAACTTAAGTCATCCACACAACAGGCCACAAAATACTGTTTTCATACATGCAAAAATAAAACAGAAAAGTACCCATTCATTCTTCATTTTGCAACACTTCTTTAACACCAACACCACATTCAATCCATCCCTAATTAGCCATAATAAAATTCAGCTAACATATACCATAATAGGACAGTATTTCACTTACTTGATTAGCTTAAATGCCACCTCAAATATCAAGCTGGCTTAGCCTCACATGCAAGAATAATTCAAGAACATAGAGGGAGTATGATGGGTTTGGCCATGACTAGAAAATGAAGATAGATTTTTGACAACAGGATATGTATCAACGTTCTGCCTCTCTAGCTCTCTTTATGAAGGATTTTTTATGGTTTTAGGGTGGTGATGGACAAAAATAAGGCTAAAGTTCAAGGGTTTGGGTGATATATAGGTTTCGGAAATGAGAGGGAGAAGAAGGAGAGAGTATATGGCAGCCAAAGTTTCAAAGGCAAGGAAAATGACCATGACTTTTATATGTATGGTGTGAAATGAGTGATATTTCTTTAAAAACACTTATCATGTAAATAAGTAATCTATATGTCCTCCTTTATAGCTGCCAAGTGTCATTTAATTCTGAAGCCATTTGTCACGTAATTCTCCAAACCATTTGTCACTCATTTGATAGGCTTAGTCATCCTACATTTCCACATGTCAACTTATCTTACTTGAAATTTTTCCTAGGTAAATGTACATATTAACTCATTAATCTTCCAATCGTCACAATTAACTACAAATTACTAATTGTAATCCATTAATTCATTTTAACAATCATTTTAAAACTTTCATGTATTAATTCATTAATCTTCCAGTCGTCACAATTAACTACAAATTACTAATTGTAATCCATTAATTCTTTTTAACAATCATTTTGAAACTTTCATACCCAGAACATGTCAATTAAGTGCACATAAAATCTGTGTTTTTTCTCTAAATCATAATTCATGTGTGTTTGCTAATATTATGCATATGAATGAAATCATAAAATCATCGCCTAAATGCACCAAATTAATTCTATAATGATGTAACTCATGTGACTTAGTATTATAACACTCTAACCCTCAATAGTTTTAGAGACCGACTATTACAGTTGTCCTGCCCATATAATTCACATTTTAATTGCATAGTCTTAACTGTGGATGAAGAAGCTTCTTGCGTGTTGCTCAACTGCTTGGTAAGGGTGGTAATCTGTGCTTGCAAGGCTATCATTGAGTCAAGTGGATTCATTCCTTTTTGCTCTTTGGACCTTTGTCTACTCTCATTTAACCACATATAGCTATTACTCACCAACTCTTCCAAAAGTTCATAAGCTGCATTAATGGTTTTCCTCATCAAAGGCCCTCCTGTAGCTACATCTATTATTCCACTTGTGCTCTGAGTTACACCATTGTAGAATGTTTGCAAAATAAATTCCCACTGAAGGCTGTGGTGGGGCATCTCCTTTTAATTCCTTAAATCTATCCTAGGGTTTACACAACGACTCCCTATCACTTTGTTAATCCAACTGATTTTTATCTTCCATCCTTGTTAAAAAACCAACTCATTTGTACCATCAATTTGTGATGATCTTGCAAGTATGGAGGGCTTGATTAACTTGATGTTTTGAGGTGAATTAGAGCTTAACAAGTAAGTAGATATCTTATCTTTTTGGCATGGTTTAATAGTATGAAGGAATGAAATATATATGATGTTGATGATGAAATGAGTTCTGGAAAATGATGTTCAATGATAGTTTTTAGTTTGGTTTCGATGCATGAAAGACAATGATTTGTGAGCTGTCAATTGAACGAGTTTAAGCTAGAGTTGAAGCTAATATTGATGAGGAAATGAAGTATAATTAGTGTACAATTGAGGTATAACTAATGGACTATTATAAAGGTGTTTTAAATTTGGTATCAAGGTGTGAGAATATGGAAAAGTTCAAGAAAAAGGGTAGGCCACGATCATGGCACCCATCCCACAATCGTGGGTAGGGTTTTGACATGTTAATTTCTGTTTTTTGCAATTGTTGAACCACATAAGGACAAGTCACTCTAATTTGGTGTATTTAGATTGATTAAGGTTTGAAATAAACTTAGATTAATGCTTGATAAGTTGATTAAAGTGTTTGGAAAGTTAAAGCTATTAATTGATGTTATACCTTAAGAAAAAGATTGGTTGTTATCAATATATATCTAAGTTAGGGCTTAAAGAGTGTTAAAGGAATGAAGATGTTCTTATGAATGCAAATGTATTCCAAGGGTTATAAATATGGCATTATGAGTGAATGAATGAGAGTTAGGAATTATGTGAATACTTGTAATGCTAGAAAAGAGTTAGTAAATGTATGGTTAATGAGTTGAGCATGATCAAATGTACTTAAGGTATTAACCTAATTGCAAACTAGCTATGAACAAGCTATGATGTTTGAATGATCAAGAATTGTGAATAAGGATACATACCCAAAAATAGTCAAATTGAGTATGCATTGTACATGACATATATATATGTGTGTACATGACTGACTACTTATATTATCATTGTAGTAATGTGTGAAATATGTGTGCATTGCATGAAGATAAATACACAAGGGTGAACATCAACATCCAGACATTGCCAAACCATCCAAGCAATAGCATAACTGGCGCGTACTATGAGTAACCTAGATGTTCTCACTAAGATTGTTATATTTCTATTTAACTCCCAGTTATTGAATTGTTAATGATTAATGTGATTGATGATTCCAGATATTAATGGTCTGAGGAGTTTGATATTTGGGATTCTATTAGGAGTGCTTTGTTTGCATATGAATCTGAAAGACATTTGCTTACTCAACGAAAAGTTAAATGTCGGACTTAGGTCTGATGAACATGAGACTCTATCTGTACATCATGAATAAATGTTATTGATAACATATTTTGTGATTTAATGCATCACATTAATATGCATAATTAGATAAAGGCATTATGACTGGAGAAGGCATTATGACCGGAGTAGCCAGTTTGAAAGAGCTTAAAGCTCAAAAATCTACACATAGAGCCTAGTATGCACAAGGGGTATAGGACAATATCTAAAAAGAGCCTGATATCTACAAGGGATATAGGACAGTGAAAGGCCTTCGGTCACAACAAGTAATAAAGAAAGTGGAGTCTCATATGCATTTGTACATATATGATTATGAATTTGTTTCTAAAATTATGATGATAAAGTGATATGCCATATTTGTGTATTTGTTGATAATATGATTGGTTGGGATATGCATGATCAAATTATGCTTGAAAGGAATATATGGAATGTGTGACATTTATTATGTCTTATTGAGATGAGGAATGTTATGAATTTGATTATATGTGAGATACATATGTATTTGACATAAGTGAGCTCATCAATGATGATTCACTCACTGAGTTTGCAAAACTCATCAAAATTGTAACATTGTATTTCAAGTTCAGAGGAGATATCCAATTAGACCAATTGGCGTATAGCCACTACAAATGAACATAAGTTAGTGGTCGGGATCAGTTTGTACCTGCATATGTCATCAGTAGTTTTGTATTAAACATTGTATCTCGCATGTGTTATATATCGTATAAATGAATTCTGAAATGTAATGACTCTTTTGACTGGATATATTTGTAAATGAAATGGATCAAATTGACTTCTAGTCTGCTAAGGATGTGTTTGATGTGAAAAAGTTTGCAGTGAGTAATTCTGATCATCTTAATAACCCGTTGGCATGTTCACTGGGTGCCTTTGGTTGGAAACAGCCCATACTCTCATATTAGGTGAGGAAAATAGCCTCTTATCTTGGTCACTGGGCATCTTTGGACGAAAAAACAATCTATTGACATACCTTCGATGTAAAAAACTACCCGTTGGCATAATCACTGGGCACTTTTGGCTGGAGAAACGACCTGTTGGCACGATTATTGAGCATCTTCAATTGAAAAGTTAGCCCATAAGCATGATCGTTGGTTGCCTTAGTTAGACAAAACCACCTGTGGGCACAGTTGTTAGGCACCTTCAATGAGAAAATAGCTTGTTGGCCCACCTTTAGCCGGCAAAAGAGCCCGTTAGCAACTTTGCTAGACTCCTTCGGTGGGCAAAACTAATTATTGACATGATCGCTAGGCACCTTTGGCCTAAAACAACCTGTAGGCACAACTTTTGTGGGTAAAACAGCTTGTTGGCTTCTTTATTGCACACCTTTGATGGAAAAATAGCCTATTGGCACACCTTAGCGGGTAAAATAGCTTGTTCGCAAGGTTACTGGGCACCTTCGGTGAGAACACCTTATTAGCAAACCATTGGTGCAAAATATTGCTCGTTGGCATAGTCACTGGGCACCTTCTGTGGGCAAAATAACCTATTCAAGCTGTCACTAGACACCTTTTATTGGAAAAACAATTCGTTAAAGCTCGTTGGGACCATTTTTGGGCACATTCAGTGGGAAACAACCCATTGTCACACCTTCGGTAGGCAAAATAGCCCTTTGGTATGGTTTTTTTTAGAAATTAAAAATCATTGAAAAAATAATAATAAGAAAGATTACATCAATATGTCTCACCCACGTGAGATAGCCCTAGCACTAATACATTGCACCAGACGATGTCGTATGTAAGACACCACTACCATAGGACATATGCTCGAATTTATTAAGAATATCCAAGAACATACCTTACAGGAATGGCATGTTAGAACAATCACAGTCATTTAACATGGCATCATACACATCAAAAGTAATCATAAAACAACTTATCTCACTTCATTACCAAAATATGTTTTACACTATTATTTCATTACAAACTATTCATATATTTAAATTACAGAAACCATCTGTGATCACACTGTTTTAAACAAAAGATTCTATATAAAATGAAAATTATACAAGATACTTTATCTAAAATCCTCAGATGATAGCGGACCAGACCTTTGAGCCATATTTTGATTTAAAATAGGCAATACTAGATATCAATTAGCTTGCTTTACTAGTAAGGTCTCCTCTCAGTACCTGAAAATCAACATTGCAATTTTGATGAATTTTGCGAACTCAGTGAGTGAAGCATCATCGATGTGTTCAGTAAAAACAAAACACATATATATCAATAAACAACATTTAGCTCAATCAAAGGAACACTTCATTTAGAGATATAACTCATATTATACAATTTGCATCATAATACAAGAAGCATTTAAAAATACAATCACTTTTTAAGTCATTCCAAAAGTACATTCTGAATGCAAGAATATTATGTAATCATTTCAGATCATAACACTAATTTATCACAATTCTTTATATCACTATCAAAGTCATAAGCATTTCTCCATATCAACACAACATAATTCAACATTCATTTGGAATCCATATCATGAACACATTTAAAGATACAAATGCAAAAGCAAATGAGTCTTATTTCATTTAACTTTGTTGTGACCGAGTGCCTATTTCACTATCATGTATTTGATGTAGATACCAGGCTCTTTTTAGCACTGTTCTGTATCTGTTGTAGATACCAGGTTTATTAATCGTTGAGCCTGAGGCTCTGATGCGCATAACTGAGCTTAAAGCTCTTTTCACTTGGCTACTTCGGTCATAACTCCTTTATGTGAACATGCATCATGTAATGGATTATAATAGTTCACATAATATATCATCAATCACTTTCAGTCAACGAGCACATTCAATTTTACAGTTCATCAATCTAAGTCCGACATTCAACAAATAGTTAAGCATTTAATTTCCTTATTCACATTCAAATCACAAACACTCCCAATATAATCTTGAATATTGAACTACTCGAACAATTAATTTTTCGGAATTAGCAATATCACAATTGTATCAATATCAATTCAATATAGAGGAATTAAGTTTAATCAACACAATTTGACCAGAACACATTACCAATCGAAATCTCACATCTAGGTTACCCACTATACATACAATTCCAACAGAAGCATAAATATTT
>JANZXP010031379.1:0-12703 GCA_027576715.1 Erythroxylum flavicans
CAACGATTTACTGAGGAACGTTATGGGATGATCTTCTTGTTGCAACACCGCTGCAATCCCTTGTTCACTCGCGTCTGCTTCAATTATAAATGTCTTTGAGAAGTCCGGCAATGCTAACACCAGTGCTGACATAATCGCCCTTTTCAATTTCTCAAAAGCCACCCATTCTTCATCCCGCCATTCCCAACTTGCTATGCCCTCCTTCCTCAATAATTCTGTTAATGGCTTAACACTCATCCCATATCCCTTAATGGATCGTCGATAATATCCTGTAATTTGAAGAAATGCTCTGAGTTCCTTGATTCCTTTGGGTTTTGGCCATTCTTTAATCGTTTTAACCTTCTGATTATCAGTGGGGACTCCCATCTCTGAAATTGTGTACCCCAAGTATTCGATCTGCTTCGCATCAAACACATATTTGTTATCCTTTAAGAATAATTGATGTCTCCTCAGTATTTACATTGTTGTTGAAATATGTTGAACATGCGACTGCAACGATGGACTGTCTATCAAAAGTATTATCGAAGAAGACCAGAATAAATTGGCGTAGGTGCGGGTTGAATAGCTCGTTCATCAACCTCTGAAATGTTGAAGGAGCATTCATTAGACCGAATGGCACGGCCAGAAATTCGTAATGCCCCTCGTGTGTTATGACCGCTATTTTTGGAATGTCCTCTGACTGCATCAGGATCTGGTGGCACCCGAAATGTAGGTCTAACTTAGTGAACCAGCTCACCCTATGTAACTCATCCAACAGTTCTTCAATAAGTGGTATCAGAAATTTGTCCTTTATCGTATGTTTATTAAGTTCTCAATAGTCGACACACATGCGCCATGTATCATCCTTCTTCTTCACTAAGACCACTAGCGAGGCGTAGGGTCCGTAACTCTGCCAAATGAGTCCTTGCTTCATAAGACCCTTTAATGTCCGTTCTATCATGTCTTTCTGCGCTCCAGAATATCGGTATAGATGCACGTTAATTGCACCAACCCCTTCCTTCAAGACGATCTGGTGATTGTGCTTGTAGTCTGGGGGAAGTTGAGTGGGTTCTTGCAAGATTTTTGTGTACTCCAACAGTATTGCGTTAACTTCATCAAATGCGCTCCACTGTTCCTCCTTCAACCTCATTTGTTGCAATTGAAACTCGATAAGCGCTGTCAGTTGTAACATGAATAATTGTCCTTCTGCTAATCTGCATAATAATTTCTGAAATTCCTTACGCGAGAGGACCCAAGACTTCCCTTCTGGATTTCCATAGAGAGTTACCAGTCTTCCATCCCAATGAAATGTCATTATCCGATCCCTAAAATTACACAGCACTTCGTTTAATCCAATCAACCATTGTACTCCTAAAACAACATCGCAACCCCCCAAGGACAGAACCAATGCGTCTATAGTGAACTGGGCTCCTTGCATTATCCATGCAAAATTACTGCAACGTTAACAACATTTTAACTATAGTCCACCACCAACTGTTATAGTTATTGGTTCAATTTCTTGTATATTGCACCGTCCATTTTTTAACAACTAATGAATCCACAAAGTTATATGTGCTCCCATTATCGATCAGAATTTGGATTTGTCGCCTCTGATGCATACCCACCACTCTCATCTGTTTGAATTCCATATCCCCCGAAAATCCCGACATAGCTTGCATGGGAACCATAGGGCAATCGTTTTCTCCTGGGTTACCTTCCAACTCTTCATCCTTTGGTTCTGATGAATTCTTCCCACTATCATCCTCTCTAGAAATCACATAAAATTGTAATTGCCTCTTTGTATATTTGTGACCCAAGATATACTTCTCGTCACACCAGAAACATAGCCCTTTGGCTCTTTTCTCATCAAAATCTCTACTACTAATTTGCCTCTGCGTTTTAAATGGTCTTATCGATGATGAGGCTCGTGATGTTGTCATTGGTGTCGACAATAAGCCTGCTAGACTTGAGTTCCTTGTTATATTGGTGGATGATTGCCCCCACACATGGAAGGGGGAATGACCGCCAGTATTAATGTTCTTAGTGGTCCTGCTTCTATTCAACAAAGTATTACCCACAGATAATAGTATGGCTTCTTGCTTCCGAGCTAGCGTTTAAGCCTAATGCAAGGAATTTGACTCGTGTAATTTCACTGTCACGCTAATTTTTGGTCGGATTCCTTTAATGAAGAACCCGACTAAATATTCCTCTAGTAACGAAAGCCGGTTGGAATGGTGATCAAACAGTGTGCAATACTCTAGTACTATTCCTTCCTATTTTAAATCCTTAAAATCACCTACTGGATCATCGAAAATCTCTGCGTCAAAGCGTTGTTTAAGTGCCTTAGTGAATTCATCCCATCTAACTACCTCCGCCTTATTGTGATTTCTGACATATAATTGATACCATTCCTGTGCACGTTCATCCATATGTAGAATAGCGACACTCACCTTCATTCTTTCTGGAGTTTGATCCAGAGAAAAATATTGCTCATAAGGATATAACTATAGTTTGACATTCTCACTGTCAAACAATGGAAATTCAATTCGATTCATCCTCACTGATGTCGCATTTTCATCTTTCATCAACCTCTCGGAGCTACTCTGGGATGTGGGGTCTAGTGTTCCGACATCTCCTCCTCCTATTTTTTGCAACGTCTGTAGGATCATATTCCTTAGTTCTGTCATTTCTTTTTCTATTTTTTATGTTCTATTTTGCATCTTCGAGAACATACGCTCACTCTTGCCTTGTGAATCCCAAAAAATCCTCTCCATCAACCCTTTCAAGTTTGCCTCCATCTTACGTAGATCTGCACTTCTTATCCCCTCAGCCATGGTTGTCTCCTAGATTCGAATGCTCTGATACCAAATTGTTGAAAGAATAATGAAGATAACAGAATAGATTCATGTATTGATTGGAATGTAGCAACAATATCATAGAGTTCTAGAAGGAAAGGAAGATACACAAAATCAAAAGGGAGAGATGAAACAACATTTCATTCAGATATCACACACATGCCTGACATATCCGTTACAATTAAGCTTAAATACAACTGATATATAATCTAGTAGTTCATGGCATATGACTACTAAGCTAGACTTTTATTTAAACGCCGTGTATAGTGTTTACTGTCTAACGACTAGTGAACCTCCGTTGTTTCTTCCATCATTTTTTTCTTTTTCATTTGCCTCTGCAACACTACTGGTATCTTATCTGCATTGATAAGTGTTTATGGTAGTTGTATGGACGTCGACATTTTATCAAAGACATATTCCTTAAGTTGTGAGATGTGAATGGTGGGGTGAATCAAAGATTCCTTTGAAAGTTGTAGAGTGTACACAACTATGTTCATCTTGGTGATGATCTATTTTTAAGTTTGTAGTATAAGGGGGTTAATTTCTGATGAACACTTTTCTGTAAGGAATGTTGCCTACAAAGTTGAAGTTTCACAAAAACCTATTGTTCGACCTTAAACTCCCGATCTGATCTCCTCTTATCAACTTCTTATTTCATCCTTTATTGTGCCATATTCAAGTGATATTTAACATTATGAAAAGTTGCCTCCCTTTCCTATAACTCCTGATTTATTAAAACATTGCAAGATTCTCCTACGAAGTATGGTGCATCTATGGGAGGTGGGTATCAAAAGGAGTGGAGTTAATCATGTAATGGTGGGTAGCATTGTGTTACCATT
Organism: Erythroxylum flavicans; assembly: GCA_027576715.1. Classification (NCBI taxonomy): domain Eukaryota; kingdom Viridiplantae; phylum Streptophyta; class Magnoliopsida; order Malpighiales; family Erythroxylaceae; genus Erythroxylum; species Erythroxylum flavicans. The sequence goes on from JANZXP010031379.1 coordinate 3,674, forward strand.
CTGTCAACAATAACCATCCAGTCCACTTATACAGAGAATCACAATAAAAACATCTGAGATATGTCTTTAATATTTTGTTTACTGCTTCTAATTAACTATTTGTCTTGGGGAGGTAGGATGTGGAGAATTTTAGGAGGTGGTTGGTTCGTATAAAGGAATGGTAATAGGAATATGAATGAATATAGTAAGGAATGAGAATCAATATTATCATTATAATTATGATGGTTGATTAAGAGGAAGGAATAATTACCATTACCATTGATAGTGGTTGATTTGTAAAAAAATTAAGAAATAAAATTTTATTTTTTAATTAATTATAATGTAATTAATTAATAATAATAATTTAATAAATAAATAATAATTTAATTAATTATATTGTAATCTATTATATTTTATTTATTTATTTATTTATTTACAATATTTTAATTAATTAATTGATTAAATTATTTTAATTAATGAATGAAATATATTTTAATTAATTAATTAAATAAATTATTTTAATTAACTATATTTTAATTAATTAATTGCATTTAATTAATTAGTATTAAAAATATTTTTTAAAAAAGAGCCACTACTAAGGAATGAGTTTCATTCTTTTACTAAATAGAGGGCATAGAGGATTCTCCAAAAGTGAGATATCAAACTATTGCCCTTATAATGATAATCAACAACCAACCACTAACTTTTTATTCCTTACCCATTAACCTCTTCTCAAACCCATCAACCAAGTACCTCTTTAAATTATTCCTGTCATAATTAGATTATGTAGAAATTATAAATATAATGAGATTATATTAATTAAGATGAGATCTTAATTTCAAGATTAAAGTAATTATTTTTAATATGATTAAGATTAATAATTATATTGATTCCTAATTAATTTTAGAAAAGTAATTTCTAAATTATAATTAATTATTTTCAATTAGATTGAAATTAATTAATTTGTCTCTTTAAAATTAAGAAAAGTGTTTTCTTAAGTAATTAAGAAAGTTGTTTCTTTATTAAATATATTTATTTCAATTTGATTAAGATAAATTAAATTTATTATTATATTTGTTTAGAGAATTATTATTCAATTTAATTTAGAAATTGTTTCTTTATTTATGAATAATAAGTCTCTTGATTTATTAGAAAAAGGATTTTTCTTCATTAAATTTTTGAAAAGTGTTTTATTTATTAATTAAAAATGAGATTTCTTTAATATTTTTTAAAATAGTTTTCTAATCTATTAAAGAAATATTTCCTAACTAATTAAGAAATCAATCTCTACATAAAAATGTAATGACTTTCTTAATTAAATTTAAAATTGTTTTATTTAATTTTGAAAGTAGTTTTCTTTAATATTAGACAACAATTTTCTAATTAAGGAAAAGCAATTTCTAATGAGATTAGAAATAGTTTTCTAATTGGATTAGAATTTGTTATTTATATAATTTTGAAAAGGAGTTTTTCTAAATTATAATAAGTAGTATAATTTACTGAAAATTTGTTTTCAATTAAATTTGTTAAAGGAATCAAGACAATTGAAAATAGTTTCCGGTTGGATTTGAAAATTTGTTTTCAAATCAAAATAAATTTTTATTTGGATTAGGAATTTAGTTTATTTAGGAATCAATGAGTTTAATCCAATGTAATTGTTCAAAGAGTTGGAAACATTACTTTAGATTATGAAAATCAAAGTTTCATGTTTTATTTATATGATTTGATTATGAGTGCGTAAGATACATACTTTATTTATATGGTAGATATATTTATTAGATGCATGATAAATTGTATGCTTTATATGTTCGATATTTTACATGCAATTTATGATTGATGAGACAAATAAAATTGAAATCCCTTGTTAAAATATTAAGTATACGTTAAAAACATGATTGTTGCCTTCCATTGTTATAAGAATAAACTAGGGTTCTGTTTATAGTAGGCTTGTTGAGCAAACTGAAGGTTGCTTTAACCCGAACATGTTTAGTTTTATGATTGTAGATTCTACTTAACTAAATTTGTGTGATTTGGATGAGTAAACTCATAATCACATGAATTTAAAGGTAGGGTTAAGAATAACATATATGATATATTTTGGCAAGAGTTATTACCTAACAGATTTGGGAGTCACATAAGATGTGATTGATAAAGTTGTTATCCATCTAATTTAAGTTTAGTTGGTTTGTTGAGCAAACTCAAGATCAATTAAATTTGAATGGGATCCTAGCCCACTAGAAAGATTAAAGTAATCTTTCCAAATAGTAGTGGGGGCTATTATTTCGAATAAAATAGTGAAAATAATCAAATACATTATTAAAGTCCTAATCTCATTTAGTAGTCATGGCATATAATTAATTATTTAATTGTTCTTACACTTATTTTTGTTTTGAGTGAAATTTACCTTGTTCAGTATAGTTGATACTAAGTTAGTGAACTCAATTTCTTGGACATAGGTTATGTTTGAGAAGAGTTCTCAAAAGTTAGAAAAGAAAATTGTATACCCATTATGCAAATTTGTTATAATCCTTGTTGAGGATTTGGTGTTAAAATTTTATAGATATGTCAAAATCATATGGATGACAAAATGTATTGATATTTTGAGTTGACTAATGTCTCATAAATTTTGATAACAACATGTAAGATATATGTCAACACCATGATAACAAGATGCAAGAGGTTATATAAAGTAAAGTTGAAAGGTATAGTACCTTATTGGAATTGTTCCACTTAATTTAGCCTACTAAAAGCATAAGCGTGGACTACAATTAAAGGCACTTTCTGTAGAATGATACTAGTTATCATTAGAAGAAAATGATTGCATAATATTTCTTGCATATAAGAGATATGATAATGATCATATGTATTTCTAGCTCATGCTTATGAGTATTTGATACTAGATTTGGATTCAACATTATTAAAATGTTCAAAGCATGATAAAAAATAGATTGTTAAGTCAAAGTAGTTGATCCAAGTTTATGCAAATAGTTTGTATATGCTAGATCAAAGGTGACTTATACTTAACATAAATGGCAAGAATACAAATTTGAACAATCAAGACTATCCTGTTATGTCATGCTGGTTAAATCAACATAACGAGAATTATAAAGTTACATACAAAGATATGTGTATCCTTTTGATTATGGATCATATAGAACTTGTGAAACTTGTAAAGATGAAGAATAACCAAATCAACCTTTGGTGAAAGGATGATGATGGTATTGAATTGTTAAATTTATACATGTGATGTATTGGATAGAATAACAATTCATATAAGGATGATAATTATATTTCATTAGAATACTAACGACTTTATTTGATATAATCATATGTATTAATGAAATAATGATTTAAAATTTTGAAAAGTTAAAATTGTTTAAATCTAATCAAAAATTAAGCATTAAGAATACTAAAGCACTTCAATGAATTCATTATGGTTAGATTTAAATTATCGGTTATCTATAGGGAATGAGATTCTCTAGTGAATACCTTCACAACAAAATTCCATAAGAGTATGGATTTATATAAGAAGAAAAATATAATATGAGATATTGTATGATCCAATATTATTTCTTCTATAGTTATGCCTAGTACAATGACTTACTTTCAATATTTTCAATTGAATCAATTAGCAAGATTCCATATTAGATATGAAACGTTAAGTCTTTGAAAGAGTTAAAGTTAATAATTTAAGGATGTAATGCTTAGTTGAAGCATATATTATCCATTAAGTTTAGAACTACATTAGATAATAAAAGATTATGAGATATCTAAAGAGTTGGATATAATCTTACAGACTTATTAAACAAATTGTTTGTTTCAATATATACTTATAGCATAATAGTTCTCAAGATCAGTAGTGGGAGCAAGACGAAATTTGAAAAGTTCAAATCTTATGACAATGCATCCAATTGGAACCAGTGCCTTTATTGATACATTAGGTGTATAGTTGAGAGGCTACAAGATATTAAAAGATTCACTTTCATGACGAATTCAAATAGTTTGTTTTGAAGATGATTGTGAATTAATCATGTCTACATGAAGGTTAGTGGAAGTATGGTTGTCCTATTCAGTGGGAGTATATAGAGACATATTACTCATGGAGAACAACAATTGTACTTTTTATTTGTTGAAAACATAAATATCCAAGAATAAATCTTATTGGATATGAAAAGGTTACAATATAATTATGGGAATTAGATCTATTGAGATAGATTGGAAGTTGCTTACCTATTTTAACTCCAATCACATAGACAATGTACTAAAAATGTTTAGTATTTAAAATATCATATACTTGTGAAGTATTGACAATATCCATTATTCTATGTATGAGTTAATATTTGAGTTCAAGAAGATAAGGATATAACTTTAGAAGCAAATTCTAATTAAGGTTTATTTACTTATAACAATATCATCTAGAATTGGCATGGTTATAATATAGCAATGGTTTCCATTTAGTGGAAATGATTATTTGGATCAATAAGTTCTTTAATGAACTTGATATAGTTCCTTGCATTATTCAAGATAGAAATGCATTGTGGAACATTATAGTCATTTGGCATGCAAAAGGAGCTAAGGTCTCATCAAAGATCTAGTGATGTATTTAGGCAAATTTTCTTAATTATGATGATAATTAAGATGGAAGTTGTAAGATTTAAGTAAGTGCTCAGTATAGAGAATCTCGGAGAATCCTCTCAATAAGCTACTGTCCCAGCAGTAAAATAATCGTCATTTGGTGATATGGTATGAGATACTTAAATGATTGGCTTAGTGCAAGTGGGAGATTGTTGGTTTATACCCTGCAGTCAATCACTTTAGTTGTAGTTTAGTGACAAAATTATTGATAAAGGCATTCTTTATCTTTATGTATTAATTACATTTGATGTTTTAATACTAAAGATAAAATCCTTGGAATAATTATGTGTAATTGAAATTATAATGAGATCATAATTGTGATATTCAATTTACATTTACGTATTATTCTTAAATGTTCCTAGTTATAGTTTTATCAAGACGGGATATTGTTTAAATGTTAAAACTAGCACACATTATGTTTCTTTCTTATGAAAAAAGCAATTGATCTCATAAATTAAAGTATGGAGATACTTAAATTAATGTGTGGGTGATTATTAGAGAATAAGTCACTGAACTGACTCAACTATGAGAATCCCAAATGAAATATTACTTATATGTCTGTCGATTTTCTTATAGTGATGGTTGTGTAATTAATCCTTAGAATTAAGATTACCAAGGTATCTTGTGTGGGAATTACTATGTTTTGATACTACTTATGAATCATCCTGGGATAATTCAGTCAGTAGTAATTGGAAGCAGTATGAACCATATGGAGATAGTTAAGTAAGTCAATAAAGGATTTGTCACTCTAAAGTAATTAGATGGAATGTTCCACTGTTCTTGATTGTAGTGATTTATGAAATTCTCTGGCCAGAGTGAATTGACATTTGAAAAGGCATTTTCAAATTTCAATTATAAATCAATTACTAATTAGCAAGAATGAATATGATTGGATTAAAAAAGTTGACAATATACTCATACTCTGTCCAATTGGAATATTAGATAACGAAAGGATTAAATTATACATCATAACCATACATGAACAGGTTATGTCAAACCACTTTGATATTCCTGATATTTGGATGGTCATGACATGTTGCTGCACGTCGATCTTAACCTATGATTATAAATTATTTAATAGGAGAATTGAAGATAAATTAAAAAGAGTTTTAATTTATCTAATTCTAGTTGTAAATTAGAACTGTAATTTATAATCAATGCTAATATATTAGGAACCTAATGGGTCACATATCAAAGAGCAATTTATGAAAAAAATCAATTTAATTGAGTTGGACTTATTTATAAAGTTTAAGAAACTTTAGGGATTAGGAATCAAATATGAGATATTTGATTTTATTAGAATTAAATTAATTAGAATTAGAATTTGATTTTAGTTATAATTAAAGAATTTAATTTTAATAAAATTTAAAAATCCTAATCATTTTTCTATTAATAGGAAGAACGTTAAGAAGCTAGCACTTCTATTCTTCCATTTAAAAGAGTCTTGAGAAATTGCTCTGTGGATATCATCAGAAGCTGGACGTTTAAACAACTCGTGGTTGACAAATTGGGAAAAGTTTCAAAGGATTTTCAATGGGAACTCGAACAAGGTACAATTTCTTATGACTTGTATTTTTGTTTTATTCTAGTTAATCAATTATCGGGATCCGCTCGATTTGTAAAAGTTTTTTGTTTTCCACTACGCTTGTGATGTTATCTCGACTGGATTCCAACAATTTATTGTTCTTTTTATTAGATGTTTTTTATGTAATTATTGTTTATTATATGATTAAAATTGTAATTGTAATATTTTAAATACTTTGTATTGTTCCTAATTTTATATTTGTATGATGATCACTGTCTTTTTTCATATTAATTGTGGTTATTATTTATATGTGAAATATCTGAAAATTATTATTATTTCATATTAATTATTATTATTATTTATTATTATAATTTTTGGAGACAAGGTTGATATAAACTTACAAAGTTTACAGTACAAATAAATAATATGATGATGAACTATTTTGTAATTTTTTTAAAAAATCAGAAATTATTTTATAAATTTTAAAAATTACCTAAAACTTCACCTAATATTAACTGGTACTAATATACTAGCGTATCAAAATCCAATTTAATATTAATTCCGGTTCGATATTTGCAACGGTCCAGACCATTGCAAGAATTGTGGCAGACAACGGACAATATTTTAATTTTGTTAGGTAGGATACTGGTCTAACTGTAGGAGACTCTTTTTTATTGCTCTGGTAGAGTGGGACCAACAATTATGCACCGGCAGATTGGAAGGCTACTGAAGGGGCTCAGTGATCAGACAGAGATTAAATATTATCTGGCAAAAGATAGTGGTTTGGTTTTCTTCTGTTGTTGCTCGTGAAGAATGTGGGCACGTCACCTTTGAACTTTTTTTCCTAATAAAATATTCTATTTAAATCCTTAAATAGTTTTTCTATAAGCTACCCAATATTTAAGAGATAAAACCAATAAAAATATAAATGAAAAGTTTTTTAACCGCTATTACTTTATTCTTTTACAAGAAATTTTAGATTCCCATTATGGTCGTGGTGCAAGGAGCATCTCAAGCATAAACATGAAAGTAACAACTAAGGTCACATATTGGTGAAAAGAGCTCGAAAGTACATATTCATATACGAAATTTAAGACTACGTATGCACAACTTCGACGAACCTAAAAACCAAGACACGTACGTATATATGACTGATGGGCGCTAGATGCCTCGGTTTTCATGACATTTGACACAATGAAGTACCGCAACATGTACTGAGAAAATAGGGATGAGTTTATCTTTAAAGTTGCATGCTAGATGTCTGACACATAAACGGAATCAGAGTCTGCAACTAACGATCAAACTCGGCTATCGTGCAATATTTATTAGTTTTAAGGCAGTAACTCTTTAAAGAGTCTCAGTAGGCGAGGCCCAACTTTTGTTGGACATGAATTCGAGTGATATTTTGCTATATACAACAAAAAATGATTAATTGGTAAATTCTTTATTCTAGTAAAAGATAAACCAGTTCACGTCTTTTCCATTCCCGATTTAGAACAGCACAACCGAGAATCAGTAGCCTACTTAATGAAGCGGCTAGCCTTTGTATGATTAAAAAACATGATAAAAAAACAAAATGATTGTAAAAATCAGTAGCACATAACTAATGATTTAGTTCAAACATATAGAATAAGATCGCATCATCGACAACTTAAAAGGAACAACGTACGTTGATGACTGGAATTAACAGGCAGTATCAAGAGTCTGACCTGATTTTTAGTGCCATCATCGCTGGAATAAAGCTGATCAAATTGGCATACAGCTTTAGTAGACTTGAGGCGGTGGGCGGCGAAATATCCGACATAACTGCATGAAGCCGGTCGACGATGGGGGGTTTCAATATTCTCAGCACCACCTTGATAACTTAACGTAGAAGTACAGACGCTTTGGTTGAGACGTCCCACGAAACCAATCTTTCGTTTCAAGTAAAAACGGGCAATGGTGGCTAATGATCTAGTGAACCAAGCTGGTGCCATGATAGAACTGTGGCTCTGGCCTTTCTCTGTCGATCACCACGTAATGACAAAACCAAGAAGAAAGTAGTAGTACAGAATGGAAGAGGACAGAGAATTAATTGTTATTACTTAAGTGGAGGTTGTTTCAATCTCGGACTGCATTGTTGGACAATTTTGTCCTTTCTCATAAAATTAGATAATATTTAATTATATTATTAGTTTTTTAATAAATTATCGGTTAAGTTACGTAATTTGATCCAGAAAAAAATAATAAAGTGGCCCAATAAACTATCTAAATCAATGGGTCAAAGTTCGAGTAGAAAATAGATTCTGATTAATGTAAGCGGACCCATATCAGACTTGTGATGGAAAAACCCGATATGGAATTATATATAAAGGTTAAAGTCTCCTGTAGTTGCTCATATCATTCGTAAGCATAAGAAATCTCTAACTCATTAAGAGAACTTACATTTTGAGAAAACTGTAGAAAGACGATGAACATGTTCTGATGAAGATGACGGTGGATTCACGTTATTTTCAGCTTCGAAAAGCTCGTTTGAAGTTATAGAACCGAAATTAGGTATTTTTCACATTTTTTCGTTTATTGCCCTTTCACATTCGATTAGGGATACGTAACTAAGGTATCGTTATATGTTACACGTGATATCAAAGCGATGACATGATTGGGTGGTTAAAAACGAAGATTTTCTAGCTTTTCTCTCCATAAGGTTTTAGCAGAGTTAACTTCTGTTTCTCAATTTTTCTTGTTTTTTATTGCATGAAAGTAGTATTCATGTGTTTAGCCTTGAGAAACGGGGTGAAAACGAGCCTAGGAGTGTGAAAAATGGACCTGAAAGTCACCGAAAATTGCCATTTTTTGGCGAGGTAGTGACTACCATCGAGCGCGTGACTGTGAACAGTAGCATGAGGGGCAAC
>JANZXP010031458.1:0-12698 GCA_027576715.1 Erythroxylum flavicans
TTATGGACACATGCCCAATTTAATTAAGTCGTCCATAATCTAAATGTATATATGATATATATATATATATATATATATATATAGTTGAGAGATTTGTACTTTGATCTCATCAATAATTAGATGAGCATCTAAATATTGATGAGATCAAAGAACAAATCCCTCAACTAAAATATTAGGACTTATGCCTTCTACTAATATCACGAGAACTAGAGTTTTTTAAAGTTGAGTTATTAGGCAAACCCAAGCCTACTCTACACAAATATGTTGAAACCATGGAAATTAGATTTTCAGATTAATGGGTTGATCCTAACTCGAAGTGATGATTTATTGGGCAGACCCAAGGTCAACGTGGATAGAGGCGAAGTTGGGTTATATATATGGGATATATACGAATCAAGAGTTGATAACCTAATGAGTGTACTAAATCAATAGTTGATGGCACAAGTCGATAGTTGCATAACTGTATGCAATTGGTATGAATGATACCTACCGATTGACCTAAGGTGGCTTGTTGGGCAAACCCAAGGTCATTTTTTGTGATATTGGATATCGATTCATTAAAAAATATAAGTTTTCTATAATTTGTAGTAAGGACTATGAATTTGAATAAAAATAGTTAGACCCATAATGCATGTAATTAAGGTCCTTATTAATATGCATTAGTGTATATTCTAATACTTTCTCGCATTCTTCTAGGATATTGAATCACTATGATGTATTCGTCTAGTGTGAACCTACGCTCTCTATTAGAATTCAACAAACTCAGGGGACCTAACTTCTTTGATTTGCTACAGAATTTGAGAATTGTTATCAAATATGAGAAACTAGGATATGTTCTAGATGAATCAGTTCCCGATCCCCTTGCTGCCGATTCATCTGATGAGGATCAAAAAGCTTACAAGAAGCTACTGGATGATAGTGAGCTGGCTAGTCGTATAATGCTGGCCTCTATGTCACCCAAACTACAAAGTAGCATGAGGCTATAGATGCTCATACCATAGTCTACCATCTAAGGGAACTGTTTGATGAGCAAGCTCGATCTGAAAGGTTCGAGACCTCAAGGTTGCTTCTTTACTCTAAGATGGTTGAGGGATCGTTTTTAGTGCAGTATACGCTGAAAATGAATGGATATATTAAGAGGTTAGCCAGTTTGGATTTCATAATGGATCATAAATTAAGTATAGACTTAATTCTAACTGGTTTGATTGATAGTTGTTCACAGTTTGTTCTTAACTATCGGATGAACCAAATATCCACCTCGATACCTGAGCTAGTTAATCTACTCAAAATAGTTGAGCAAACTGTTAAGAAAGACAGTAAGGTTATAATGTTGGTGGACTGTCCTTCTGGTTCTCACAAGAGGAACCAAAAGAAGATGAAGTCTAAGAAGTTAATGGGAGGTGTAGCCAAGAAGAAGGTAAAGGAGACTACATCAAAAGGGATACGCTTCCATTATAACAAGGAAGGACATTGGAAGAGGAACTGCAAAGCTTATCTGGAGTCGTTGAAGAAGAAGAAGGCATTAGTTGCTCCACCGTCTACTTCAGGTATGTTATTAGTCATTGAGGTTAATATTATTTCTGATTATAACATTTGGGTACTAGATACCAAAAGTGGCTCACACACATGTGTTGATATGAACGGTCTCAGGGATAGTAGACCACTCAAGAAAGGAAAGATGGACCTAAGTGTGAGAAATGGAGCAAAAGTTGCTGCATTAGCCGTAGGAATCTATGTTTTGTATCTTTCTAGTGGGCTAGAGTTAATTTTGGATAATTGCTATTATGTACCCATTGTGACAAAGAACATTGTACCTGTTTCATGTCTTAATAAAATGGGATTTCATTTGAATTTTTCAAGTAATGGTTGTTCAATTAAATTGAATGAAATATTGTATGGCACTGCTACATTACGCAATGGTATTTACAAATTAGATATGTGAAAGCTAATTTTAAATATCAATGGCAATAAAAGACAAAAATAGGATAACTTAAATCATCTTACTTATGGCATTGTCGACTTAAGCATATAAGTGAGTTACGCATGGCTAAGCTACACAGGAGTGGTAGCTTAGGGGTCATTTGATTATGAATCATATGACACGTGTGAATATTGCTTGTTAGGCAAGATGATTAAATTACCTTTTAAAGGAAAGGGTGAATGAGTGAATGGGTTATTAGACCTAATACATTCTGATGTAAGTGGTCCGACGTCCATTCATGCCAGAGGTGGTTTTATGTACTTCATTACCTTTATCGACGATTATTCACATATGGGTATATGTATCTAATGAGATACAAGTCTTAAGCATTTGAAATGTTCAAACAATTTAGACATGAAGTAGAAAATTAGCTCGATAAAAGTGTCAAGACATTTCAATCAGATCGAGGTGATAAATACTTGAATTAGGAGTTTCTAACTTATCTTAGGGATAACAAGATTGTATCCTAATGGACTCCACCTTACACACTGCAACATAATGGCATGGCTGAAAGGAGAAACTGAACCTTATTGGACATGGTAAGGTTAATTATGGGTTTAGCAGATCTACTAAAATCATTTTAGGTCATGCGCTCGAGACTGCTGTTTATGTGATAAATAGAGTCCCTTCAAAAGCAGTTGATTTTACTCCATATGGACTAACAAAAACCTTATCTTTCTCATTTAAAAGTTTGGGATTGTCTAACTTACATGAAGTGGATTCAATCAGACAAGCTTGAAGTGAAATCTGATAAATGTATGTTTGTAGAATATCCTAAGGAAACAACTGGATATCAATTCTATAATGCTTTAAAGCAAAAGATTTTTGCCTCAACATATGTTGTCTTTTTAGAGAAGGAGTTTCTTCTAAGAGAAACAGTGGGAGCAAAGTTGAACTTGATGAAGTTCATGATGCTCGAATAGATGCAGATCAATTGCCTGAACCTCAGATTGCTGTTCACAAAGATGAGACAACAGATGAACCTTCTGACACACAAAATATTTGTAGGTCAAGTAGGATAATCAATGTTCCAGAGAGATATGGATTTCTAGTAAGTGAACAAATGATGTATTGCTCATAGAGGACGATGAGCCTACAACTTATGAAGAGGCTCTAAAGAGTTCAGAATCTAAAAAATAGCTTCAAACCATAAAGTCAGATATGGATTCCATGTTTGGAAATCAAGTATGGACTTTGGTTGACCCACCCAAAGGGCTAAAACCCATAGGTGCAAGTGGACTTTTAAGAAGAAAATCGACATGGATGGTAATGTGATTACCTATAAAGCGAGGCTAGTCGCTAAAGGTTGTCATCAAAGACAAGGAGTTAACTACGACGAGACATTTAGCCCTGTAGCCATGCTTAAATCTATTAGGATACTCCCAGCCATTGTTGCTCATTATGATTATGAGATATGGAAAATGGATGTGAAGATGGCTTTCCTGAATGGAAACCTAGTTGAGGATGTGTATATGATACCACTTGAGGGCTTCATATCCAAAGATGGCAAAAAGGTATGCAAGCTTCAGAAATTCATTTATGGATTGAAGCAAGCATCTAGGAGTTGGAACATTTGATTTGATGCAATAATCAAAGAGATTGGTTTCTCACAAAATCCTTATGAACCTTGTGTGTACAAGAAGATTAATGGGAGTGCAATCATATTGTTTGTGTTATATGTGGATGACATATTACTAATAGGAAATGATGTCTCAAGTTTGCAATTAGTCAAATTTTGGTTGTCTTAGAATTTTTCCATAAAAGACCTTGGAGAAGCAACTTATATATTGGGAATAAAGATCTATAGAGATAGATCAAAGAAGTTGCTAGGTATTTCACAGTCTACATATATAGATAAATTGGTAAAAAGGTTTAGCATGGAGTAGTCTAAGAGAGGGTTTCTTCCCATGACTCATGGGATAAAACTCTCAAAATCTATGTGTCCAAAGACGTAAGATCAAAGGCCTCAATGTGTATGATCCCGTATGTTTCGACAATAGGATCAATCATATATGTTATGTGATGTATAAGACTCGATATATCGTATTCTCTAAGTGTTAAGAGTAGATATCAACCAGATCCTGATGAGTGTCACTGGGTGGCTGTTAAGAATATCCTAAAGTACTTAAGAAGGACTAAGAATGTATTCTTGATAAATGGAGATGGAGATCTCGTAGTGAGCGGACATATAGATGTTAATTTTTAATCTGAACAGGATGACACCAAATCTCAATCAGGTTACATTTTCACACTGAATGGTAGAGCAATCAGTTTGAAAAGTTCCAAATAAGAGATGACTGCAGATTCAACGATCAAGTCAGAGTACATTGCAGCTGCGGAAGCGGCAAAAGAAATTGTTTGGATCAAGAAGTTTGTTATAAAACTTAGAGTAGTTTTGAGCATTGTAGACTCAATACTATTGTACTTGTCAACAATGGGGCTATTGCTCAAGCCAAGGAACTAAGGTCTCACCAGAGTTCCAAGCACGTACTCAATAGATATCACCTAATTAGGGAAATAAGTGATAGTGCTGATGTGAAGATAAAGAGAGTGTCCACAGGTCAGAACATCGCTGATCCTTTGATTAAGCTGCTTCCTCAAATGAAATTTGATTCTAGTTTAGATAAAGAGAGTGTCCACAGGTCAGAACATCGCTGATCCTTTGATTAATTTGCTTCCTCAAATGAAATTTGATTCTAGTTTACTCGCCTTTGGCATTAGATACAAAGGTGATTAGCTTTAGTGCAAGTGAGAGATTGTTAGAGAAGTGCTCTAAAGGCAATCATCTTTAGCACTTTGTACAAACTTTATTTTGATTAATAAAGTGAAAGGCAATTTTTCATTAATTTTATTTTCGTTTATATCTAAATTGATGTCAATCTTAAATCGAATTAATGAAGTCCATGATATAAAACATAGCATGAAGGAAATCATGATAATAAGATTCTTATCATGTGCAATTATGTTAGTATCTAAATTATCCCTAGTCAAAGGATTAATAAGACAGGACATTATTAATCCAAATAGACTAGCACATGTTATACTCCTTGGTTTCATCAAGTAGTAGATCTCATAAACTGTAAGTATGAGATGTTTAGAGTTAACATGTGGATGCATACTAAGATTAGTAAGTACATCGGATAACCCGCTATGAGATTATCATATGGATGACCTATCAAATGTCAATAATTAATCTCATCATAGAAATGGTGTAAATATCTTTAGACTTGAGGTCCTCAAGGATATCTTGGATACTGATCCTGTGCTTTGACATAATTCCTTGTTGTCTCAAGACGAGGTTGCTCATAGGGTGATGATTGGGTACAGCTATTAGTATTCGAAGGTAATTGGGTAGCCAATAAAGGATTCACTACTCTTGACAGAAGGAGATAATACTTACGACCTCTTGTCAGGTCATTACTTAGGAGTCTCTAGCTAAAACAATTATGTGTCATAAAGAGAGTCTTTGATAACATATAGAGTAATGAGATCTCAGGATTAAAACTAATATCACTTGGACTAGATGTGACGTAGTCAGTCTAATGGGAGTTGACACATAGCCCATACTCCAAACTATGTGGGGTATAGAATGGTGAAGGGATGAATTGCACAGTAACTGTCTATGGAAAGGTTCGAAAGTTAGATAATTAACTATCAAATAGTTCATGTGTTAATCCACTTATCTTCTGGTAAATTGGCATCATGAAACCGTTCATGATTTGCTTGAATTAAGAGTTAATTTAAGTGGCATGAAACAATCCATGATTTGCTCAAATTAAGAGCTAATTTAAGTTCCCAAAATAACCAAAAACCTAAGGGTCATACGCATAAAAGATCGATTGAAAAACAAAGTGTGCATGGCTGTTATTGAAGTATGCCACGATCGTGACCGAAGGCATGACAGATGATGCATAAGTGAGTTCTTCACTTATATACACATGAACTAACAAGTTGAAACACACTCAAGTGAGAGGATAAGGGGTTCAGAAGTGTTCTAGAGTTAAAGAAAAGTGGTCTTAAGTCTTGTTCAAGCAATTTGTGCAATTGTTTCATACTATAAGCGTAGTATGTTGGCAGTCGAGAAAATATGCCCCCAAAGTCTAGTGGTTTAGGACATCTCTCTTTTAAGGAGGTAGCAAGGATTCAATTTCCCCTAGGGGTAGGGTATTACGAAAGGAAGTTGATTATGGATTATTAATATAATTACTAAAATAATAAGTATGGAATTGATATCTAATTACATGCAACATAATCTTGATCTATCTCTCCATTTAAGCATTTACTTGAACTCATTTTGTTTGGTGCTCTAACCACCCTTACACTCTACTTTTTCTTCATCTTTGCATGTTCTTGAGTATCAAGGAAGGTGTTTGGTGTTTACTACAAACCAAACAAGGAGAAGATTAAAGAAAGGGGGAGCATTATCAAAGGTATATGTGATGAAATTCCATGTTCTTATAATCTGTATATGCATGCATCTAAGATTATGGATTTTTGGAGATGTCGTGGGTGTTGGAATTTAGATTCCGGCACTTCCACTACCTTGTTATGCATGTGATGCATGAATCTATGGCTACCTAACAACAGGTAGGTTTAGTAAGTTGAAGCTAGTTATTATTTTGATAATGTGCTCCATATGACTAGAACTTCTTAAGAGATAAATGACACTTTTGGAACAATAAATTTCTAGCCTTGCAAGTCTATTAAAGCTTTTGAGAGTATACATCAAAGCTTTCATGGAGATTGCATTAACATTTTCTAATAGGATCAAGTCATCAGTAAAACAAAGATTGGATAGCTCCAACTTCTTGTACTTTAAATGGAATTTAAACATTTTAGTCCTCTCATTATCTTTTTTCAATAGTTTGTTGAAGACCTCCATGGAAAAAGCAAACAAGTAAGGTGAAATTAGATCACCTTGACGTATTCCTTTCAAGCTTTTAATGGTCTTGGTTGGCTAACCATTAATCGAGAAGTTGAAAGGAGTGGTAATGCACTACTTTATCCACTGAATGAAAATTTAGGGAAATTCCATGGTAGTAATAGTGTTACTGATGAAGTCCTAACTAATACTATCAAAAGCTTTCCTTATACCAATTTTAAGGATGCAATTCTTCCTACTTTTCTTCCTAAAATAATTTTTTATATGAAAAGCTTTCCTTATATCAATTTTAAGGACGCAATTCTTCCTACTTTTCTTCTTAGAATAATCTTTTACATGTCTAGCATTAACAATATGTTGTTTCCTATAATTATGCTTAAAATGAAAGCTCCATAGGCTTAGTCAATGTACTTGGGAGTATAGCGTTTAGCCTATTAGCAAGAATCTTTGATATTACCTTATATATTGTGTTACAACATGTGATTGGCCTATAGTCTAAGAATGTTTTCTGCTCACCACCTTTGTGAATGAGGGTAATGTATATTTTGTAAAGATCAGAGAGAATTACTCCATTCCTGAAAAACATAAGAATTGCATTAGTAAGACAGACCTGTAAAGACTCTCTACCTCCTATGAGTTTAAACACTCTTTTATAACTTCCTTTAATAAGGGAACTGAAGAGCAAGAGTTTATGGTTGCATTCATCAAATTGGAAAAGAAGTCAAATGCTCCATCAAGCAATAGTTGTTGATTATTTATTTTTTTATCACCATTTTCCAAACAAATTATCTGATTCTTACATTTCCTAAAAGTACAACTTTATGGAAATTAGAAGGGTTCCTATCCCCCCTCTTTGAGCCATCTAATGCAAGATCTCTGCCTCATCAGTGATTAATCATAGTTAATGGCCTTAGCTAGATTCCTTATGGCTATTTTCTCCATGCCTTGAAGGGATGAAAAGGTTAGATTGGTGTAAAGCTTAGACTGAATCTATTCAAGCTTGTTTTTGTCCGTGCTCAATAAGTGGTGAGTATTCCCTACATTACATAAGAACAAACTCTTCATTTCTTACTTAATCAACCTTATCTTCCTTACATATATAAATTGTTTAGATCCTCTAATGTCAAGAATTATCCCATTCCACAATGCTTCCTGGAAGCGTGCTACATCAATCAAGAAGTTATTAAACCTAAAATGCATTCTTGGGCATTCAAAATTTGTTTGAGATGATAATAATGGAGTGATTAGACAACTTGTTTTTAAACGATGTGAAGCTGAATGGAAAAGATTGGAGCCAAAGTTGGTTCCCCAAACTTTTGTCAAGTTTTTCCAAAAAAGGGACCCATTAATTTGGTTTTTTTCCTGGCAAAGAGGGAATATCCATAATTTGGATATCTTCCAAGCACTTTCTGAGGTTAGGACATAGAATGCCTACTAATCTTTCCCTTTCAGCTTTACTCATACTGATGATTGAATTGAAATCCCTAGCAATCAACCATAGAATACTAATGTTTTTGGCAACCTCTTCAAGAGTGCTCCACAGTGATAATATTGAATTAAACGGGTAAATCCTATAAACAATCATAGAAGCTAATGTACTATAAAAGAACAAGAGAAACATTAAAAAAATAGTAGAAGCCACTAGGTCAAAGTAGATCAAGAAGAGACATCAAAGACAACTTTAGGGAATTTTCCATTATTTTAGAGATACACCATATATACATATTCATATAGGGATATGTTCATATTTAATGTCATCAATGTCCAGCCTTAGTCTCCACATTTATGGTAGGAGTGGCTTTTTGTAAACATGTCATGGACCTACTTTAAGTATCTATTTTTTTTTTCCTTGTAAGTGATTTTGAATAAAAACATATCATCAGCATTAACAAGTGCCTCTTAATTACAAACCGTTTTTCCTCCAGTTATTGAAATCCCATTCCTTTATAATAGGAAAGGTCATTCTTCTATCAAGGAAGAATCCAACAATAGTGGCATTCCATTTTTGAACTCTAGCTTTCAAGGTCTCCAAAGGTGATGAAACTATTCTGTTTTTAACAACCTTGCTTGTGGGACAGTAGGTGAGCTTGGTTTCTAGCTTATGATCCCCCACTACTTGCACCTAAGTTCTCTTAATATAAAGGGGCCAGATGAAGTGGAGTTAGTTTAACGAGTAGCTGAAGTCAAAGGATCAATAGGAATGCTGACGGGCAGCTGAAGTTAAAGGGTCAATAGGAATGCTGGCATTAGGTAGGAAAGAATCCATTACCAGAGGTGGATGTTAATAACCAAAGGACAAAGATAAGAGCAAGTGGATAAAATTTAGGGAGAGGTTCTAACAAGGTAGTATTAGCTAAAAAGTTATCTTATTAACAAAAATAAAATCATTCTTCAAGAAACCAATTGAACTCAGGGAAGTTAACATCTATAACTAAAAGACAAGGCAAGCCAAAAAAATAAAGAAGAATTTAAATTATGTTATAACTAGGAATGAACATTGCCTTCCTTCATTCATTCTTCTTTTTATTTCATTAGAGAAACTTAATCAAACCTAGACTTGAAAATGAAAAAAGATGATTGAATTACAGGGGGTTAAAAGTAAGCTAACTTTATTGGTATGGATTATAAGACTCACCAAAGAATACATTTTGTGAAGAATAAGAATGGGAGTTGCAAAGTAGAAAGAATATTCTAGTTATAAAGGAGGCATTAACAATTTTAGGGTTGGGATAACTGGTTGTTAAGAGGTGACATTGAAGCATACTTAAGCCAAAGAATTAAGTGATGTTGAGAGGATTGAGCATTGTTAGTTAGGAGGAAGATAACTAATTAAGTAACGTTGAGATAAGTTACAGACAATTATAAATATTTTTTCTTAAATTAACTAATTTGACATGTCCTTTATTGGCCATATGTCTACCACATATCAAATATATCTTCTGATATAACGTGCCATGTTATCCTTTAAAATATAATTTACTTACAACAAAAATTAAAAGTTTCTATATTCAAATCTTCACTTTAGTGTGATGATAGATTTCATTGTCAATCTAATTTGGTAAATTATAATTAAAATCTTAAATTTTGCTTGATTTTATATATTAGTTAGAACTATCAAAAGTGTCAATAAAATGCTCAAATTTTTAATTTGTTACAAAACTAACTTGTAGTTAATCCTCTAGTAAATGAACCTCATGTAGCATGCCACATCAACATGACTCATTGAAGTAATCTTTCACTTGATAAAAGACTTACGCGTGAAAAAATTTTCATGTATCAAACACATATCTTTTATATTAGACAAGAAAAAGGTTTTCAAATAGTTCACACACCTTTGCCAATTCTTCTTAAATTTTGTTCAATTTATCTTCCCATTTCTTAGTATTGGAATCTTGACATAATTTTTCTTATAGCCTTTGCCTACAACACTCAAAGAAACTCTAAGCTTAGAACTCAGCATATGCAAAGTATAACTATAACACAATTGTAATTTTAAACTAAAAGAAATAAAAAAAGAGAAAAAAAATATGATCTTAAGACTCTTGAGTAGCCTTCTTAACTTACAGTCATCGTCTCTGAGAAACCTCAGTTTGTTTAGTTGCATCTCCATTTCTAAAAGTTTATCTTTTTATTTTATATAAAAAAAGTTCAATTAAAAAAGATGATCAGCATGAAAACCCTAACAAAATTCTCATTAATCATAACATTCATAATGGTGGCAACTAATACATACTTCTTAACGGGGCTGGTGAGAACCCACCTAAAAATTCAGTAAAGTTGGCACTAGCAATAAAAGAGCCATCTCTAGTTAATTGAAGTGCCCATTGATATGTGGTTGGAATCATCCCCCTGTTACAATCCACAATGAATCAACATTTTTCTTTTCCTTATGACTACCTTCAAGCTCATCATCGGACACCTTTACTTCTTCTCCTTCATAATGTGTCATTTGATACTCTATTTTTTCTTGATTTCTTCATATCTTTACCAATTCTTAGCCTACCAACATGTTTCATCATAGAAAGTATTTATTATTTTATGCTTGATTCTTCGTCATCTTTTATATACTTTAATTTCCCCTTATTTTTAAGTTTCTCAAATATTGAATCTCCCCATCCTCATCATCTTCATCAATTCTCTCACCCAGTACATGCCTCTTAGGGACTTATTTGTTAAGTCTTCTTAACTGGGCATGTCACATCAACATTATTAATTAGAGGATTAATAACAAGCTATTTTTGCAAAAAACTATAAGGGTAAGTACGTTATTACTGCTTTTGATAGTTTTGATTAATATTGTAAAATCAACTGAATTCTAAATATAATGTACCCACCTAATTGCAACAAATTAATATACAAGATTTGACTAAGCTTTAAATAAATTTAGATTTAAACTTGAATATAAATATCAAATCCAAATAAGTTAAAATCGAATAAGACTAAGACCAAATCATTTTTTATAATTATAATCCATTCATTTTAATGAGTTTATATTAAGTGAGATGATATCCAAAATTTTAATTAAGTGTTGAGATATAATAAAATAATTATCATTGCCAATTGATTTAGTTGTAATGTATATAAAAGAAAAGACAAATAACAAAACCAAGTAAAAGTAAGGCGTTCTTTGATTTACAAGCAAATTTCAAAAAATTGTGATTCCAAGACTTACATAATCATAATTCCAATCCAATACATGAAATGATAGAAAGATTTATAATTATATTTAGTTATGAAATTTAAGCCTAATTATCTTGGAATTGTAATTCATAATTTTAGATATTATACCCATAAATAATATACATAAGTAAGTGTTTATTTAGTATCACTTTTAAGATTTAATTATAATTTATTTTGGTTTTAAATTTTAAATTTTATAAGGAACAAATCATATTTCGTTGGGCAAAGAAAGGTGCTATTAAATTTTTATACATAAATTTATTTAATTACATATTATTTACGTCTATTTTAATTTAAATATTTATCTGCATATTTCTATTTTAGGAAATAAGTTTTCATATTATATATATAAACAATCTTAAGTTACTGAGAAAATTATTTGATTGAAACATGATTTTCTTTTTGAAATAAATTAAATTTAATATTAAAATCTATGTATTATAACCTATGTTGGTTTTTCAATAATTTTTATTTTTAATTTTAATTTATTATTAAAATTAGAAAAACAAAAATATTGTGTTTTCAAATCTATATTCTAAAATACCCTAAACCTCTTATTTTTGTTCCCTTTCAAACCCAAACACTATTAGCTTTTAACTTTCGCCATCTGACTTGTTTTTGAGTTGTGATGTGAAATTCTTACATTGAACTACAAGAACCATGAGAAACTGAAGTCAATAAAAGAATGAAAAGAAAGAACACGTTTGATTTATTCTCTTGTCAATCAATTAGGTGTTATTCTTTCAAGTTGATTTGGTTGGAGAAGAAAATTTCTTTCTTATTCCTAAGACCTCTTGATGGAGTGTGGTGGTCTAAAGTGGCTGGAAGTGGTGGCTATGGTGTTTAGGGGTGATGGTTGAAGTTTTGTAAAATCTGGAATTTCCTGAATACAAACAAACAGGCAGATTGTAAGGCAAATTTCGGACAAACGGTTTGGAATTTGGAGGTGATTCTTAAGGAAATATTGTAGAGTCGGAAGTGGGATACAACTTTGATGAAGGAAGTTTTTCAATTAGATCAATGGTTTAAAAGTTATGGTTGATTTAGATCAACTGTGTCTGGAAAGGTGTGGCAACGGG
Organism: Erythroxylum flavicans; assembly: GCA_027576715.1. NCBI lineage: Eukaryota > Viridiplantae > Streptophyta > Magnoliopsida > Malpighiales > Erythroxylaceae > Erythroxylum > Erythroxylum flavicans. Next base: position 12,623 of record JANZXP010031458.1, read on the forward strand.
ATTGAATAAGAAAATGGATGAAAAGGATGAGTGTTTTTGGAAACAAACAAAACCCTATTAGTTTTTGGAAACTAAC
>JANZXP010031518.1:0-12695 GCA_027576715.1 Erythroxylum flavicans
TGGTAATTGAATGTTTAAGGAGTGTTATTGCTTTAGAAGAAATGAAAATGGGAAGGTTATGAGTGAATGTGATGTTAAAATGGATGTAGGAAGCTTTGGAGAGGCTTTGGAGGGGTTTGGGTAACCATTATGTCCGTTAGACGGACTTTAGTTCTATTAAACAGACCTTCTCGGGTCTATAAGGACCCCCAGCATTGCCAATGTCCGCTTAATGGACGTTATGTTCATTAAACGGACCTTCTTGGGTTTGTTTGTGTCCCAGCTCAATTCATGTCTTTCTGAAGGGACATTATGTCCGTTAAATAAACCTTCTCGGGATAGTTTTATAAATGTGCAAAGTTTGACCCTCTAGATGGCAAAATCTCTCTTTGGTGTCTTCATAGAAGTTGTAGAAATCGAAGTTCTCTTCAAAAATGGGTTTCAATGGTCCAAATTCGACATCTCTATCAAAAGTTATGCCAATCGTTTCATAATGAACTAGAGACATGGAGCTACAATTGTTCTGAAGAAGTTAATTTGTGATTCCACTGTCGGAATTGGTTTTGACTAGAGAGATGCCATGGAAACAACCTTATAGGATAATACGTTTACGTTTTTGATATTCCAGATAGTTGGGCTCTGAAAATAGGGTCCAACATGTGCACCAAATAAAGTCACCACTGCCCACAAAAACTTTAAATGGTGAGATGGTAGAATGGGGTAAGTGAAGGTGTTGAGCAACGGTAAGTTTGATGAAGTTGTATATGCTTCCATTATCAATGAGTACATTCACTAGATGGCCTTTGTAGTAGCCTTTGAGGTGAAGTGTGGAAGGATGATATTCACCGGAAAGGGCGTTAAAGCTCACTGCTGGTATCACGGGCTCCTCTTCCTCAAGTGCTGGAACGGAATCGAGTGGAGAGAACATCTCTGACAAATTGTCTGGGACTAGAAGGGCATTGTATTGGGCTCAAAAATTGTGAGAAGGGTTATACTTTTCATTACAGTAGTAATATAACCCTTGGCGTCGTCGTTCACATAACTCCGTAGCAGTGAATCGCCTATAAGAAGTTTTAACGGTAGTTTAAGTGTGGGGTGGGGATATGGCATTCGGGATGTTTATTGGAGGATTGGATCAATAGGATTGGCAGTTAGGGTGGAGGTCGAGCTATGTGGCTTTATGGAAATGTTATGAGTTGGGCGAGAAATTAGGGTCTGGAAGGGGTTTTTTACGTGAGTGGAAGGGGATGGGAGGGCCAATGGGGTCTGTTTGATAGAGGTAGTTAGAGCATGGTAATTTTGTTTATGTAAGCGAGCCAGGGCAACAAGTTCTCGATAAGAGGTAGGCTTGGCAAGTCAGAGTTGGCATTTTAGGTAGTCGACTAGGCCAGCCACGAAGAAACTAATGAGCCACTACTCAGAAAAACCGGATACCTTAGTGGATAAAACTTCAAATTGTGCCTGATATTTTTCCACTATGCCTTATTGTTTAAGCTCTTTTAAGGCCTCTTAGGGGTTGTCATATAGGTCGGTTCTGAATTGTTTATGCAGACATCACCAAAAACCAACCAATCTTGGGTGTATTGGTTTCTGATTACCCACTTATACCATGCGTAGGCCGGTCCGACCATATAAAAGGAAGCAATCTTAATGCGCTGATCCAGAGGGGTGCCTACGACATCAAAGAATTCGTCAATGCGAAACAACCAATCCTCAATGTTCTCGCCATTGAACGTTGGAATCTCATGGTGAAAATCACGAGAAGTGACGCGATTGGAGCTACTAGAATGGGGATTTAGTCTGTTGGGTGTTGAACGGTTGATAGAATGGCCTGGACTGCCATCAGATTCATCTTTATGGGTGCCACGATTTTCAACAATATCCATTAACTTGGATAGTTGAGATTCGATCTGCTCCTGGAAGTGATTGCGCTGTTCTTGATCCTGACGCAACTCATTCTCCATACGAGCCAACTCACTTTCAATCTTCCCTAATCGTGTACCTTCAGCCATGTTTCAAAAGTAGCTCAATGAAAGCACCAGATGTTAAACCTTTTTGAGAAAAGTTTGGAAAACTCCACACTTGTGCAACACAAGAAACTTCATGAATGAAAAACGTAGTAATTATTGAGTTCACAATGAGTATAAATAACATCTCACTTAACTACTGACACTATCTTAGCCTATTCTTTATCTTTAGAAACTACCAGATAAAGTCTAATCACTAAAAATAGATAAAAGCTAATAACAACTAGATAAAAACATCTAATCTCATATCTAGCCAATTCTACGTGGCAAAATCTGCTGCCCATTGAGGAGCTCCTCGTAACAGTTTATTTGATGCCCTTCCTGTACGGGTTGTATCATACCATCCCTTAAAGAATTCTAAAAAACTCTTCTATTTCTTTTCCACCAAATAGCATGTATTGTATTTCATATTGCTATTTTTTTGATCAAATAAAGAATTGTATTAATAATAAAATGTCTCACATGTCATTACGTGAACAAATAAGTAACTACAAAAGTAATGACAATGTTTAAACATACATCAGTATTTTCACACAGAGCAACGACAATGTTTAAACATAAAACAAAAAACGGGACATTTGACAAAAATGGGGTAAGCGTAGATCACGTCTTATCTCATTCACCCAACCCAACCAAATTATAAATAATTAACTGGCGATCGTTGAGTTCCCAAGGAGGTGCTTAAGCTGATGGATGTTCTTCAGAGTATCTTGTTGAACGTCCGCTCTACTCATGAATCTGAAGTTGTTCTCATGTTGCATGAATTAATGTTCGTGTTCAGAGCCAGACGTGCACTACACTTTTTTTTGAAGCTAAAAACTAGATGTGCACTACACATCAAAAGGGGAAGAGCTCCAAATGATTAATGGTATCACACCTCTTTTCTAGGTACTTACTTGCAAAGTTTACAGATCTACTCTTTCAAGAAATAGTTAGCCTCATTTTTACATTAATTGATTCTCCATAATGAGGCTAAATTAGGGCAAACTCTTTCTGACCTAATAGTATAAAGGAGTTTCTCTCTGATTCCACCAATTAGAGAGTAAAGAATCTCTTTTCTAGAACGTGCAATGTTCTGAGTGCCCAATTTGGTCAATTTTTCCCCCTTTTTTGTGCTAAAAAAATCATATTTATGACTCTTATAAACTAGAACTTGAGTTTTTCATATTGCTTAGCTATTGTATTATCTTCCATATTTGTTTAAAGAAAAATTATGTTTGAAAAACATGAGAGTCATTGATTCAAGGTCTTTATTATAGGTAACATAAGTAGATGGGATGTCTAGGAACTGTTTTAATCAATCCAGCATGCTCAGTCTGTCTTTGAAGGCTAACCAAAGAGTAATGCAAGAAGCTCTTGAATTTGCTTGCATGATCCAAACCATTTTGTGCCAATTAGTCATTTTATGGCAACAGATATAATGCTTATTATTAGGTGAATGGTAGGTCTAATATAAAATGCTGAAAAATAAGCCACGTACAAAAAGATGAATGTTTTATCTATTTATAAATACTGATACAATTAGGTTTTGAAAGGCATTTAGTCCAGCAGTATGACCCAAGTTTTAGTATTAAAAATGCCCTTTACTTCTTTTGAATGATGGTTAGAAGGATTAAAACCTTCTTAATCATTTGATAGTTTATTTTCTTTGGGTAAGTGGTGCCAATGAGGAACTTTTTTAGTAAGTGAAACCAATCAAGAGTGTAATTAAAAATGCATGGAATGGGTCTCAAGTCAGTTACAAGACAAAGGGCATCATAATGCCTAAATTTCCAAGTATTTGCATTACTCTTCTCAACATCATATAGATATTCTAACTAGATGTGTATATCAACCCAAAGCAAATTTCTAGGAAGAGATATGTTAAGTAGCTTAATATGTGTATCAGTTGGTCAGATATGTTAAGTAGCTTGATATGTGTATCAGTTGGTCTTCTTTTTAATTAGGGCTTGAAAATTGATTTGAAATAAGTCACATGTTTTAAATGAATAACTTTTGTCCTTGTAAGTAATTAACTGATGTTTCAAGGACTTCCACCACATCTTATTCACACTTATCTTGAGGCAAGATGAGATTTTCTTGCTTACCGTTATTCCTAGTTTGTTTTGCGCTCAATTGAGTTTAGTAAATGTGAAGCAATAGCGTGCACCCTTTCAATTCGACATCAAACAAGCATCTTCTTCTCATTCTATCAAGGTATGTCCTCAGATGAGCATAAAGTAAGTCATCTGACATGCAATTTACAACCTTAGATAGGAACCTAACCATTATACAATTGGGCAGTCCATCTTCAGACCTGCTTACAGAATTACTTGCTTCACAGTCCACTTTACCAGAAGAAGGTTCCAAAGATGAACTAGAGGAAATAGTATCAAAACAACTAATCCTAAGTCCTTAGAGATACCAATCTTTTTCATATCTTAAGGCTATGTTTAATTAGACGTAAAGTTTTTAATGGATTGGAATGATTTATAATGGAATAGAACATAAATGGATGTAATATTAGAAATTTGTTATTTGGGAGGGATGGAAGGGTTCATAATGTAATATAGTGAAATGTTGTCTAGATGAAGGATTTATAATATAACATAGTATAAAGTTGTTTATTATTTTACATTCCATCCTAAACCTCCCAAATTAGAGATTTTTTATTTTTACTGTTTAGGATGGAATGAGATGTAATATGAAACTCTCTTCTTCCATCTCATTCCATTCCATTATAAAACTTTCTCCTAAATAATGAAATAATATTACATTCTATTATATTATATTATAAAACCCTAACCAAGCATAGCCTAAGGTAACAAAGTTGGGTCAAGTTTAAAAGATCTCCCTGGCAGGCTTTCTTTTCCCTTACCTTTCAACTTAAATGATATAAGTACCATATGAGTTCATGGAATTTGAAAATTGCCTTTTTTAACTCGATAGAAAATACTTTTTATCTTATAGTTTATGCAAGTATGCAATATAATCCTTACGAAATAACACATTTATGTGGAGTTCCTGGGCCATCATTATATACATATATATATATATATATATATATATATATTAAGTTAAATATTTATAAACTATTCCTTCAGACTCTCTGTGACAGGCCTGCACTATAAAATGACCTGTCATCTCCACAACTTGCTTCTTTCGAATATATTATTATTATCATGAGATTCCTTTAGATTCAGGGTATAAAGTTTAGACATGTGGCATAATGTTTCATTAGTGTCTACGCATACATTCACGTAAGCAGGAATTAAAAAGGTGAAAGATAAAGGAAAACATGTTGGAACTTTATGTCATCTAAGCTCTCTTTGATTTTCCTATCAACTTTTTGACTAGAACTAACTTTAGGGCTAAACTAGTGCTAGCGTCGAAACAAACTCTAATAGTGTTTTATAGAATCTCAACAACGTCTTATACAAGTCTACATGCAACGTGAGATATGGGACGAATACTATAGATATACTCGATATTAATTGATGCCATCTATGAGAATCCACTCAGAAAGTCAAGGTTGAGATGACTAAAAACTCAGTCATGAGAAAATCACTAACAGCGAGAGCTTAACACTAAGATAGAGAATAGGATAAATCCAAAAGACCAATATAAGTTATATTTTTTAACCTACAGGGGCAAATCAAAGGACTCACAAATATGCTTCACCAGCAGTAGGAAGCTCCTCAATAAGCAGAAGGGTGATTACAGCTCAACAAGAAGCTCTTCGTCCAGTAGAAGAGCCAATGACAAACTTGAGCCTTAGGAAGCATTGAAAATAAGGGGTCTTTAGGGTGATGAGTTGTCAAGCTCAAACAGTAGATGTGGGATACATGTCCCTATTGTAGGGTCTTTAGAGAAGGGATGCAATGATAATACCATGCCTTTTGGTATCTCATAGGAGAAGATCCACCTAACCCTTTATAACATTTTTATTTGGGAGATTATAAGACAACTGCCTCTATCGAATTTAAACTACCTAATTTGGAGGCTTATAGTGGTATAATAAATCCCATATCAGGTGGACAAGCACATAGAGATGTTAGATATGTAAGTGGCCTTAACACCTTATAATATAGGACCTTTTTTATAACTCTAATAAGAGCTACATGGGATTGGTTCTAGACTATTTTAAGGGGGGGTCAATTTAAAACTTTGTCAACAACAAAAGGAGACTTACGGGCTCCTTTACTCTTTTTAATGTGGTGCAGATTTAAAGGGATAGCCTTAGGTGATAAACCTAGGGATTCAATAAAGAGGCCACACAGGTACCAAATTTAAACTCTGCCACAACAGTGATAACCTTTTGAAAAGTCCTACTTCTTCACCAAACTTTGCAGACAATCGCTCTTAATTAATAACTCATATACTTTGCACTCAAAAGGTGGAATCGCCCACCCCAGGCGCCCCGACACCCCGGCCCGACAGAGTGGTGGAGGGGTAAATCACGGTTTAATCTCACTCAGTTCTTCAGAGAGGGGTCCCCGTGCCCGGTGCGCACAAGGAGCCACCACATTGGATGAAACTCCCACACTGCCACTGCTGGGACTCGAACCTGAAACCTTGCACTCAACAATCTCCCTGAAGACCAGTTGAGCTACCCGTGCGGGCAATAACTCATATACTTTAAAGGAAGTGTAGGAGCGAGCTTAACCACTTATTGACTTAGAAGATGCAAACAATACTTAAAGAGGGTTGATAGAAAATCTAAATTGGCATAGGATAGGGTAGAGAAAGAGGGAGATGTTGTGATAGTCCAGTAAGAGCGAATGTGAGAAAAGAGATATGTTAAGGAAGGAAGAAGCAGTACTTACAGGTCTAAGAGCGTTACATCGTCATATCTAAATGCAGCCTTCTGACCATGTTCCTACGGACGTGAGGAGCAAAGATCTCACTAATCCCATAAAAATTAGAATTGGCATTTCCAACTTGACCGAAATTAACCTGATTTGACTGACCTTCAAGCTAGACTCAAATTTTTTTATTCCAAAATTTTAAGTTTTAGGCCAATTGTAGGTTTGTACTTAGATGACTAAGCCCACCATGGCTCCCTAAGTCATCTTTGTTTATTATGAAATAACATTGTTGCAAACGACATCATTTCAATAATCTTCTTTCTTCTTCCTCAGTCAGCTTCACACACGTTCTAACTTAATTCTAATTGAAATTAATTTCTCCTATAACTCTTCTTCACTCCTTGATTCTTGCTCTTTACTCCTTGCTAGCCGGTGTTACTCTTCATCCTTTGCTCCTTGTCCTTAGCCCTATGCTCCTCTTTTATAGTCCCGTAGTGCATTTTGCATCAGGTAAGTACTCACTTTATTTTGGTGAGTTGAGTGATAGAAAAGCACCATGGACCTTTGGTATAGTTCTTATGTTTTTAACAAAACCTATCTCTCTAAACTTCACTCTCTCTCTCGTCCTGAAGCTTCAGTTAATAGTCCACCTTTTCTCAGTTATAATTCATCTTTAATTTTTAAAGCTCTGATTCTAGTATGAAAGCTAGTAATACTGTACAATTCTATTAATTCTTATTTTCACAATTGATTTCTTTTCCATTGCTTTTGTAATTTTTTATTAATTTTCTATTTCAATTGTTTTGCAATTTTTTGTTGATTTTTTCTTACAAAGAGGCTTGAGCCTTGGCCTTAGGGCCACCTTAGACCTCTGGTCTTCATGCCAAATTAGGCTTTGGCTGAGGCTTTAGGTCACCCAAAGCTTGATTAGGCTAGGGCCCAGACTACACATCCCAAGCTCAGGACTAACTTCTTACCAACCTTAATGAAAATCGTTAATTTTGAAGAAGAGGTAGTTACAAGAATTAATTAAAAAAAATCCTAAATTTGGAGATAGTGTTAGATGACCTTGTGATCAATCCTGGTCCAGAGATCATGCTAGCAAGCTTAAAAGAGTATCACCAAAGGCTAAGACCATCAATATAATAGCTAGAGGAGATTTGAGAGTGAGTAGAACATAGCTGTAGAAATGTACATGCAAGTATAAGTTGTCAAGTAATATAAAGGCCAAAACAAAGATGGAAAGAAAATATATGAAGCAAATCATATTTGAAGAGGAGGACCATAAACTAGCTAAAACTATCAATGATGCAATGGTCATCATAGAGATAATATCCAATTAAGAATTGAGAAGGATTTTAGTTAATAGTGAAAGTTCCACCGATATCCTATTCTATAATATGTTTAAGCAACTAGGTTTCACAAAAATTTAGTTTAGATCTGTAACGACACCCTTAGTTAGCTTTAAAGGAGGACAAACTTGTTCCTTAAGGAGGCCCTATTACTAAAGGTAGGGTTACATCAAAGCAAAAAACCAAATATGTAGAATTCCATGTTATGGATAGGCCTTTGACATACAACATTATTATGAGAAGACCCTCTACGTGCTCTCTCAGATTTATATTATCATCATACAAAATATTGATGAAGTTTCCTACTAATAATGGCAAAGTAAAGGTATATAGGGATAGAAAGGTTGCTATCAAGTATTATTTGATCCACCTAAAGCATAAGAGAAGCTCTCAAGTTCATAAGATAGATTCAAGAGAATAAGACAAGGAATAAAGAGGGAAGCAAATAGGAGAGTTAATATTGTTAAATGTAGCAAGATTTATAAAGTAGAAGCTAGTGAACATTGTGGCCGGGATTAAAAGAGGACCTCTAGAATCATTGCTACAGGAGTTTACAGAAATCTTTTTCCAAAGGCCTAAAGATATGAAAGAATAGATCCAGAAATTGTAATGCAAATATTGAATACTAACCTTAGCTATTTTTCCCTTAAGAGGTAGTGGCTATTAAACAATAAGTGTAGAAGCTATTGAGTGAAGATCAATATCTAGAGTGGTTATCCAACATGCTAAGAGTTAAAATGTCAAGTAGAAACTGACATATGGATATGCATTTTATTGATCTAAACCAAATCTTTCTAAAAGATATTATTCCTTACCTAAACTTAACCAAGTAGTAAATACAATAATTGGCCATAATTTGCTAAACTTTATGGATACGTATTTATAATACAATTAACTCTCTACATATAGGCTAAACATTGGGAAGACTTTGTTCACTCACCATAATGACACCTATTGTGGATGCCACTTGGATTGAAAAAGGAGTAAATTACCAAAGGTTAGTTAATAAAATGATGAAGCCTTTATTGTGTAAGAATGTGGAGGATTATATTGACTAAATGATTATTAAAAATAAGATTAGTGGAAATAATTTCATAGACCAAAGAGTTTCTTTGAAAAATATGAAAGTTTGAGATAAAGCTTAACCTTTCATAAGTATATGTTTGGTGTATCAACTAAAAAGTTCTTGGGTTTTATGGTTACCAAATGAGAAGATAGAAGTAATGCAGTCTATGATGCTACCACACTCCATTAAAGATGTATAAAGACTTAAGAGGAGATTGGCAAATTTGTTCAAGTTACTTTTATAGTCAACTAATTATTACTAGCCTTTTTTTAATTCTTAGATAGGCAAGGAATTTAATTAAGATTCAAAATTTAAATAAGCTTTCAAGTAGCTAAAGGTCTATTTACAATAACCACATTTATTATTCATTTCTTAACATTGGTAGGATTTATGGGTAAGGTCAGAGCTTACTTTTAAACTCATGTAGTGAAAGTAGTCATAAACCTACCACTATAATAAACACCATATGAACTTCCTTAATGGTTGATTAAGTGGTCAATGGAGTTAAGTAAGTATAACATTTAGTACATACCAAGAACATCTCTTAAGTCTAAGGTAAAAATTGATTTCTTAGTAGAATGCATAGGTTAGTTAGTGGTATAAGGGCAAGTGTATGTAAAGCCTACTACAACATGGTTGACATTTGTTGAAGGATCTAGATGGGGAGAAGGAAGTAGGTTAAGAGTTATATTCAAAACGCTTTTTAATATAGAAATAAAATATACGCATAAGCATAATTTCCATGCCTTAAACAATGATTTAGAATATAAAGCCTTTTTATATACATTTAGGTTGGATTCTTATTTATAGTGAGGGCTTTATAGGAAAAATCAAACTCTCCATAGTAGTAAACCAAATTAAGAAACTTTGAAGATAAAAAGTCAAGCATCCAGAGGTATAAGGTAAGATATCTTTATGAAAGCTAGATTGTGGTTGTAAAATTACATTTGATTTATTGTGAATACACTATGACAAAGCTTTCATATGTTATAAAGGAAACAAAGAGGGTCAAATGCATACTTGCAAGGAATATAGTGATATGGCAAAACCTTTATTGCATATCTTATATTTTAACTTATTTGCATTGTAGATCCTCATTTATAATACCTCAAATCTTGAATGAATCCCATAAGGGGAGTGTGGGTCCTATCATAATGCCTTCATATTATCGCACAAATTACTTAAACAAGGATATTGCTAGTCAAAAATTAAGAAGGACACCCAAGAATATATGAGAAAAGTACAATAAATTCCAATAACACTCAGACCTACACTACAAACTTTTGGTTAAGTATGTGCCCATTTTCAACCCTATACCATTTGCTCAGTAAGGGATGGACCGATGAGTGGATTTTATATCTACCAATTTAATTCTTTCATTTGGAAATTTGTAGTTTTTAAGGAATTATATTAGCATTTGATATGTTTTGTGGTTGTTTTATATATAGCAGATTTTGTTAGATATAATAGATTTTTGGAGTAAAATGATCAAAAAATAAAAATAAATTAAAATAATACAAATCATAACATCTTTGTGCTAGTTTGGAGCACCAGTAAATCGGCGTTCTTATGCTATTATGGTTAAATTAATATTGAAACTTTGGAATTAGAATCAATTTTAAAAGAAGACTTTAAATAGAAAAACTTAGGACTTTCAGAAGGTGGAGTCATCTTTTTGATAATTTTTTGGGAGACTTTCTTTTTACTTTTTTAGTAGAGATTTGGAAAAGAAGAAAACACATAGGAAGAGAAGAAGAACATGAAGGCAAAATTATAACGTGGAATTTGATATCAAATTTCCTTCAATTTATAGTTTTTATTTTTCTATTAGAACATGAATCAAACCTTGTTTAAGATGTAATTTAATTAGCATGTTTTAGATTTCATTTCAAGGTATATGATGTAGCAAAATCTAAGTTGAATATTTCATTCTATAATTAATGCTTATGATTACCTAATCAAAAATTACATGAATTGTGATTAAATTAGAGATTGAGAAAAGTAATATTTGAATTAGACATGGATTAAAATATAACATAATTATTATAAGGTAGAGACATTTATGGAATTACATATAATATTATGATTTTTTATTCTTTATGAAATACATAGGTTTATATTTATCAGAACGATTTTGTTTACTTTTTTGGTAAGAATATGTTATCAATTCTTGAGAAAGATTAATAATCATATTAAAGAAATTCACTAGAACATAAGGAATAGGCATTAATTGATAAAATTAGGTGATAAAAGTAGGATTAATTTAGAGCTGGTTAACAATCATTTTTAGTCTACATTAATTCTTTACACATATTATTTTAAATAATTTTTATTAAAAGTAATCCTTTAGTTTTTCAAATAAATTATAACTTAGATTAATATCGGTAATTAATAAACACAATCTTTATGGGACAATATTCTTTTCATCACTATATGACTTACTTATGGTAATGTATATTTGTGCTAGAAAAATCACAAGTTTTTGGTGTCATTATTGAAAATTGTGTTATTTATTAATATTGATACCTAATAAATCTATTTTTACTTTGGATTTTATCTCTTAGTATTCTCTTATTCTTATTTTATGCTTCACAAGAACTATTTTAGGTGCATATGAAAGTTTAGAAGCAATAATGTACTTATTGTTAAATTAGAGATAGAGCATACATATCAAAGAGAAAAGAAAAGTTTTCATTCAATCATAACAAACTATGGTAGATCTTAAGGGAGTAAAAAATAGGAATGACATATCGCTAGACAACAAAATGTTAAATAATCCATAAGTCCAATCCACTGATGGCCTTGCTACATTATGTGTTGCCATATACTAATATCTAATGAATATAAATTTAAAGGTTTCTTTGTATATTCTTTCTATTAGCTAAAACATTGAAGATTCACATTGAGATTAACAAGTTTGTTAGTATAAAGGTGGACTTTGTATGAAAGATGTGAGAGATATAAGAAGTTATTAAGAAGGTTTCCTCATCATATTTTGCCTAACTAAATGTAGGGTCATAATTTTTACAATGGTTTAAGTGACACCACAAAAACTCTAGTTAATGCATTTATAAGAGGAGATTTAATAAGGAAAATTAAGAAGCGTAAAAATTATTGGAAGATATGGAAACTAATGACCCAATAAAAGAAACATAACAAAAAAGATAACCAAGATATATAAGATAGATGTTATTACTAATCTCATAGTTTAAATTGCTTCTCTTTACAAACAATTACACGATAACTATATGAAAAACAATGATATCTAAATATATTCTCTAGTTTGTGAATTTTGTAACGGGTCTCTCCAAGGTTATAAATTCCATGTTGAGAATCCTTTCGCATACGTACAATTGGAGTAAGTTTAAAATGTCAAAGTTCCAATATGCTGGAACCCCTCCCCGGGTGGGTCACGGGCCCGACGTCCTACGTGACATCTGGACGCGTTCCCACGAGGGAGGAATTCCCCACCAGGTCAAACTTA
>JANZXP010031539.1:0-12694 GCA_027576715.1 Erythroxylum flavicans
TAAAAATTCCAAATCCAATATGTGCCTAAAATTCAAACAAATAATGTTTAATTAGTGCAATTTAAACATTAAATGGACAAGAGTTTAATAAATTATGTATCTAAAATTAATATAAAAATGTCCATTAACATTAGACTATTTACCTTAGTATTTATATGTGCATTAATGACTCCATATTTCCTTTTCTTCTCCATCTCTTATAGTATCTTTAATTTCCTTTTGAAATTGATTTTTATGTGTCCAGAATCTGCCTTTGATGCATAAATAGTATGACAATTCCCCATTCTAAAGTGTGCAAACAATAGGTTTGGTTAGTTAACAACATTAGCCCTTTATAAATTTAAAAAATATAATTATTATTGTAAACATACAAAAGCACAGGAAAAGGAGAAGTATATATTACTTGAAAAATATGATTTTTGTAAGAGCAATAAAAGCACAAGATCTTAAAGAACCAGAGTTAAATGCCTTTCAAATATATTCCTTAATTCCTTGTGATGAATAATTTTCAATAAGCAATATGTTAAAAAAACAATCACCTATTACACTTGGTTATTTCATTTACAATTGTTAGGCATTTTTCAATTGTTAGAATACACAGTGACAAGTCAACGAGTTTTTGTTGGGAGCTTAGGAATGGAAGGCATAAGGAAGGTATAACACAACGTATCACTAAAGTTGAGGGATAAGATAGAATGAAGGTAAAAATTCATATAATTTTTTAATGGATAAAGCGGGAAAATTAAATTTTATCTATCTAATTTTTAGAACTATGAAAATATAATTTTTGAAGGCATGGCCAAAGATCGTTTATGTATCTTAGATCATAATATTTCCAAAAAAGTTTCTCTTTAATGCGACTATTACTTTACTAATGCATATGACGAGTAAGACATAAATGACAATCAGATGTCCTAACTCCATTTGAGTATAATTCATTTGGGTGTCATGAAATATTGAGTTAGTCTAATAAGGTAGTCAGAAAAAAAATGTACTTAAAAAAGTCTCCATCCCTTTCTAATTGCATAACCCTAAAATGTTAATGGCCAAATTGTTAAATCAACCATTTCCTTCCTTCTTTATAGGCCTTTGTTAATCATCCCATCTAGTGATGCATTATCCTTATTGTTCCTAATGATGATGAATTTGGAACAATAATGATGATGAATTTGACGTTTTATTTCTTTGTAGACACGCTGTTCTCAATTTTCCATAATTGATTGTTAATGTCCTCTTTAGGAACTTCTATGCTTTCATTTAGTATCTGAAGGGGCTCTTGTTCTTATTATCCTATAACTCCTGCAAGGTATTCCTCCAGGGTGCCATCCTAAATGTTAATGGTCTAACCTAGACCTTACTCTTATCCCTTCCAATGCCTTTGTTATGTAGCTTGTTGTCCTTGGGAAATCGCGAACTAATGACACCTTAAAGTTTCCTATAGCAAATAAAGGTTGTGTCTTATGTTTACAAGCATTAGAGGACTTAGTTAACCAATTTTTTCATATTTCAATTCTCCTCATCTCTTTGGGGCAAAATTATAATTCTTTTTTATTTGAATTATAACATTGGAAAGTGTGGAGAAACATCATAGATTGGCATCAAACCTACATCTTCATCTGAAAGAGAATATGAAGTTTAACTTACCTTTGGAGCTTTAGTTTATAACATCTATTTTGAGAGGAATAGGAGCCTCTTCAAAATAAGGCTACCAGCATTACAAACTCTTCATAAAAGCTATTGCAAAATATTTAAATGACTGCTATAGCTAAAAAACTCACTACTTAGTTAAGCTTAGAGATAGCAAAGTTGTAGTGTTTTAAATTAATCTGTTGATAATTGTCATAATGAGTAGTCAAATTACCTCCTGAGATCTTGTATAAATAGCTATGATGTACTAAGTGACTCATTAGCTTGGATCCTTTTTTCTTAAGTTGAGGATTTCTTTACTATTTGGTTGCTCTTTTCAACTTTTATTCCCTATCAATAATATTATTTACTTACCTTTTAAAAAAATAAAATGGAAATGCATTACATTAAACAAACACGACCCATAAATTAACAATTATAAAAATTTTACTAATACCCTATAACTAAATTCTATGAACCCTACAAGGAAATTGATTTGATTAGTAATTTAGACGAATCGTTAAAGTTCATATAAGCTATTAGTTTCATAACATCCTTTAATACTTGAATAAAACTAAGACCTCTACACACTTCCCTTCTCCTATGCTCTTTTAAAAAAGTTAGGACCACCCATCTATATGTGTGGATGTAGTCCCCATCCTATATTATAATCAAAAAAAATTTATATGGGGGAATGAACATTCTATAAAATGATTCATGCTACGGAATCTCATTTAATAAGGATAAGTATATTAATAACGAATAATGTATTTTAGACATTCTTTGAAATACTAAAGCAACCAATTATTCTTTCATTCTATAACATTTAATTAAATTAAAGGTTATGATACCTAAAATATACTCCTATTTACTTTAGCATACCAATAATTATTTTGAGAAGTGTGAAATGCTTTTAAAATTTTTTCATTTCCCATATTTTAAACCAATTCAAATTTTACTAATTTAATTTAGATACTAAACTTAATTCTATAATATAACCTACTACAATTTTTCTTAATTTAGGTAAAATATACCTCAAATTTGATGTAATTGAACTAGTTATTATGTAAATTAGCATATATTTATTCATAATCCATATTATTGACAATTATAAAGTACCATATAAGATACGGGCACACTAACAAATATCTTCATATTTGTGTTAATGATTATATAATACTACTTGTATTTTCAATAGTTTCATAGATTTTGAAGATAGCAAGTTATATTTAAAGGTTAGAAATATTTAATTTGTTAATTATGTAAGGAACAGAAATCTTAGTTGAACATATAAATTCTCTAACATCTTATACACTATTAAAAATTATTTATTGCATTGATGCTATAATATTTATAAAGATAAAGATCTTAGCACCTTGGAATAAGCAGATATAATACATTCAAACATTAAAATATAACAACATTGAAACTTACTTATGCGTGACTTATTCTTAAGAGGAAGACAATGGAAAGACATAAATTGTAATTGCTATAGAAAGGAAAAATATGTCAATTAACTCAAAAAATTGTCAATCTATCGATAAAAAAAGAGAAAATGCTTAATTTATAGCTAATACTAATACAATTATCACTTTGTTAATTCTTGAAACTAAACATCCACTTTTAATCTACAATATAAGTTTGTAAGATTTGTTGGTGTATTTTCGTATTATCCTTTATTATCATATATTATCTTTATGTTATTTCCTAAGTAAGTACAAAAGGGTGGTATCAATTAATAATTTTGAAAATAAGAGTTTTCAGAGAAGAAAGCATAAAAGTATGAAAGTTGGCATAATAAGGAGAGAAGGAGAGACTAAAAAGAAGAACAAGGAACAAGATCATCCCTATTCAATGGATGAAACATTTTAGGCCATGTCTATTTGGTGTGTACTATATATTGGTATATGTATTTATAACTATTTAACATACATTACTATCTATTATATCTTCTAGTGGTATATTCTACATAATTCATTAGTATTTTTTAAATAATATTATGGTATTTATGGTATATTGCAATGGTGTGATGGAAATGAGTAATGACATCAAGAATCAAGTGAGTTATTTAGATGTAAAAACCCCATATAGTTGGTTAGAGGACATTGAAAAAGAGGTGGTACTTAAAGTTGGATTGAAGTTTGAAAGTTCATAAATGATATTTTATCTGTAGCAAAAGTTTGCAAGATGTTATAGGTTTGTGGTTGCTTTAAAGGGGGAAAGAAAGGTAAAGAATGGAGACTTTAAGAATTGAAAATTCATGTGTCATAAAGCTCAACCATATAAACTATAAAGAGTCAATAGAATAAAACCTAAAAGTAATGGAAGAAATAAGTGTAATATCCGTGTATATTGTTAGTCAGATAGAGGTACTTTGAGCATAATCAAGTTTGAATATATGCACAAACATGAACTAGTTTCAATTAGTGTAAGGTTTATAAAGCAATATTAGGTTATCAATAGTCAAGTTAGATGTAGATTCAAAATGGACAACACTTATGAAATTTGGCCATATATAAATGTGTGAACTATTATTGCAGTTTTAGGTGGGTATGAGAAAATGACATATTTAGTAAGGACTTTCTTAATGATTTATATAGAGTGATAAGAGTGAGGTTAAAAGAAGGAGATATAGAAGTGGTATAGAAGATGTTTAATAGAATAAAAGGGAAAAAGAGTATTTTTCTACAAAATTTATTATGTTAAGAAAGGAAGATTGAAGAATGTTTTTCAAGTTAATACGAGGATTTAGGTAACATGTATTGAATTCAGTGGTGTGGTAAATGTGTAATCCTACTTATCTTGTTAAAACTACTAAATATTTCCTACCTTATTTGTGAATGTAAACCATCATAGGCAGTTTATTTTGCTTAGTTTATCACTATTAGGAATTAAGACCATTAATAGTTTTTGCTAGTTGTTGCATACATTTTTAAGGTGTATAAATGGGAAATCAATTGGCATTATAACTATAGACAATTGCAAGAGCATAGATAATGGAATTGAAGTTATATTCCTTTTTATTAGACATCTGCTATGTTTTTGGAACACACTTAAAAAACTATAAAAATTATAATAAGTTGAAGATGCTTTTATGCATGTTATGCATAATCCTAAAAACAACAAAGAATTTGGAAAAAAATAAAATGAAATGTTTTTTAGTTTTACTTATAAGACAATTCATTAGTTAAATCTCTTTTTTATGACAATATAAGATAGGCTTCTTCATATGTTAGGAGCATTTTAGGATGGGAATGTCAATAACCAAAGAAGCAAAGGATCAGTGGTTAATTTGATGGCTATATGCATGTTTGTAGCATAATGAGACAATTTTTGAAGCAATTTGAGAATGTAATTAAGGAAAAGATAGAGTGGGAAATATAGTTTTATTACTTTGGTTTGGAAAGTAGTGTAACATTAATGACACAATTTAATATTAAGAAGGAATCTCAAAAGGTGCTCACTAATTCTCGATTTCATATTATATAAAAAGAAATAACAAGTATGATGTATTGTGACGTAAGAAAAAGTTGGAAGTAAATGCAACATTAAGATTTACAAGGTAGGGGAGTTTAGTGAAGGGTGAAATGTACCTAAGTTGTACATAGCCACATTAAATGAGTCACCTGCATTAGTCAAGTGTAACTTCTTATTGTTTGAATTTAAAGGGAATGTATGATAAAACATGTTCAAATTTTTTAGTAAGATGAAGATTAAACAATATCTATAATCTTTGTTTGTTAAGAGTAGTTGAAGGATATTACTTAAGAGGCGTGCAAAAATAAAGGTTGGAAACATTCTACATAATTATGATATTACAATTAGTAAGAAATAAAAATTGAAATTGCTTTTAATAAGGCCTTTGATTATATTGATGATAATGAATTGAATTTTGATTACTTTTATGATAATATTAGAATAAGCAAATGAATTTTTTTTATAAAGAATACAATTAGTTAGCGGTTCCGAGTGACTATTATGGGCCAATCATTTTCAAAAGATATTAGGTTAAAGGACCAGTCATCTCTAGGTCACGTGGTAGGTTAAAAATAAAAAGGTTTAAATCTCAAGTGGATGAGATCCAAAAGAAGAAACATAAAAAAGCATGTTAGTTGTTGAATAATTTGTAATAAAATAATAAATTGAAATATTGAATTTGTCTTTTTCATTATATTACTAAAGCATATTAGTTGTTGAATAATTTGTACTAAAATAATAAATTAAAATATTTAATATGTCTTTTTCATTATAATACTAAGTGATTATTAATGTGTGTGTGTGTGTGTGTGTGTACAATTACACGATTAATGTTGTTAGTTGGGTGTGATGATAGTTGAGGAGAAAATTTTAAACACTTGTCATGCTGATAACAAAGAGATTGTTGGGTATATGAAATATGCTTTCATTCCATTTAATTAGCAAGTAAAATATGTTGTATAATTAGGTAATATTTACACGAAAGTTAGCAATATGAATTGTCATTTCATCTAACTTGTTAACAGGCTAAAGGCTCGAATTTAACCATTTATATTGGCTTGATTAGCCTATAAACAATCCTGAAGGCAGTTGATATATGTATGCAAATGATTGTATAGGAAATGTCATTCATTATTTTTTGCTAAGATTCATGGTATTGTATTAAAAAAGTCATGATATTTTTAAATAACTTCAATAAATCCATAATAAATTGTAAATATGTTATATAATCTTTGAAAAATTGTTATTTTTATGGATTTATGTAAAATAAATTAAGAATTTTCATTATGATATATAATCTAAGAAAATTGGAACTTGTTTTAAGATTTATCAACTTTCAATTTCTCTTATTAGGAAAATAATATCCTGTGTGAAATTGTTATAATAATTATCCTATTATCATGTGTGCATATAATAATTTGAGATTGAAAAAATTGGAATTGTTGTATTTGATTAGATAAAGTAATCCTTTTGAGGCTTTGTTATACAAACCTATGAATTTTGAGTTTGGACATGTCCTTTTGACCTGGAAAAAATAAGGGAGTTTATGATAACTACCTTTTAACCACCTTTATGAATAGGGTCATCATAAGTTTACATCTTCCTACATGAGTATCAACTTTATTGATCCCCACAAAATGACATGACATGTCCATTGTTTAGGAAAATATGAAAATATTGAGTTTTGTGTATTTCACAATCTCATTGTTGTGCAAGTTTTACTTTATAAAACCCTCAAAATTTTCCAAGCATACAGAATCGTAACTTATAGTATTAAGGTGTCGATCCCTAGAGAAATTAGTAAAACTAAAAATGAAAATAAAGACTAAAATGGTAATTTAAATAATTGATTACGAATTGATTGAAATTAAAGCTCTAAAATTAACACAAGGAAATAAAAATAGGGCACAACCACGTAATAATCAAGAAATCGCACATGACAAGATAAACCAATTATGAGAAGAGGGGATTGATGATATCATCAATTACTACTTTACTTACTTTTGATTTAATTGGGTATCCTAGAATTTTGAAATGTTGATTATTCTCTCTCGAGACCTAATCATTAAAACCTAAATCATAATCTCTAATTGAATCTGAATTTCTGATTTTTCAATTTCTCAATTAACAAAACAACCCACGTTTTAATTAGTTTTTAAGCAATATAATAGACAATCAAGACCTCAAATAAGATCTCTCTTCATGTAATTATTGATTTGATATTTATATGATCTATTAGGTAGTTAATTTTCA
The DNA here is from genome assembly GCA_027576715.1 of Erythroxylum flavicans. Classification (NCBI taxonomy): domain Eukaryota; kingdom Viridiplantae; phylum Streptophyta; class Magnoliopsida; order Malpighiales; family Erythroxylaceae; genus Erythroxylum; species Erythroxylum flavicans. The sequence goes on from JANZXP010031539.1 coordinate 7,357, forward strand.
TTACCCATCCTAATCATGTTACTATTGATTCAATCTCTCAATATGTTACCAAAGTATGCAAAAATCATAAACAATCACAATACCCAAACACATTAACATCAAAAGCAATTAAATCAAAATTGATTCAATAATTAATCCCAAATGAAGTTAGAACATCCTTGACAAAGTATTCATCATTCTCATATCCAAACCATACATCATATGAAGTAAATAACAGGAGGAATAAGAAATAACTTAGAAAGGAATGACAAGAATTGGTTAGCAACAACTACTCTTCTTCTTCTTCTTCTCTTCTCTCCTTTTTCTCTCTTCCTTGGCTTCTTTCTCTAAATGGCAAGATGGAGGCTTAGCTCATTAGGGTCATCTTATTTCATTTTATAGTTCTTTTTCCTTTTAGGGTAAAAACTAGGTTTTAATAAGGCCAAAAATTCCAAAACGACCCTCGAAAAATGAAAATAGAAGCATATCCCTTCGTCTGTCTCGCGTTTGTTACGATCGTGACCTTTGAAAATGAGCTTTTTTCATGATCGTGATAATGATGTCACGATCATGACCCTTGGATGGATCACTTCTATCTCGACCGTGACAGGGATGTCACGATCATGGCCTGGCTCTTTCTCCAAACTTTCTCCAATTTCTCTTTATATTCTTCATCTAATTTCAATCACTAACAAATACACCAAAATACATCAAGGAAATAAAATTAAAGTCCAATGACATTCTTTCAATCATATAATACTTAAAAATATAAGCATACAATCACATTACATAATTCTAATCCTAAACATACACAATTCATCTAATTAACACCTAAAAACACACTAAAACACCTACTAAAACATGATATAAGCTACAGGTATCAACATTCCTACATTTAAACATTTGCTTATCCTATAAAAAAAACAAAACACATAAAAACTCAAACACCAAACAATAACACATATATACACACATATGCAGTAATGATACAATGGCATCGAACTTCATGAAACCAATTTAACTTCAAACATAATCCTTCAAGTTTTTTTAACTTATTAACTTATGAAATCTATGGCTAAGTACTTCAGACTAAATATGCATACTAATCAAGACCTTAACGACATATTCACTCACCGTCAGCACTTGCACACACACATTGATAATTAGTTAGTCAATCAAAATTGTAACTATCCCTAAATATCTTTAAAAGAAAAATCATGTCATTCACAAAGATCGGTAGGATTTATTTATCAAAACACTATTTTTATTAATTTTCTTTGATATTAACCTAGTCTTTTGATGTAAAGGAAAACATTTGTGACAAATTTCCCCCAGTTATCACATTCTTAATTGGCTACTAGCTCTATTCATAACCCGAAGGCCAGTGGAATAATTATTTATTAATGATACACAATCTTTTTTCTTATTTTATATCACCTACCTCTTTTCTTTAGCTAATCATCCTCATGAAAAGATATTAACAATGCTACTAATTCAATTGGCCTAAAATTATAAATGTGTATAGCAAATTCCCTAAGGTGAATGAACTAACATCATATCCTAATTATCATAAATGTTTAACCAAAGATACCTAGGACATGAATTTCACTAGCTAATAAATCTTTATAACTTAAAAGACTATGTTCAAAGCTAAACTGATTCCATTAAGTCCTAGCCATTGACACATTCACACGATTACCATGAAAACCTAAACAAAACTAATATACAACATGCAAAATTTAGAATGAACATAAAAATAGCAATGCACACCTCACCACACTTAGAGAACACATTGTCCTTAATGTGAGGAGAACAAATAACAAGTAAGTTGGGAATAGAACAAAATAATAGAAATACATAAAATCAAAAGGAAAAAAGGAGGGTTAGAGCACAAAACCTGTCATGGAGATTAAGGTGGTGATGGTGTTAGAGGTGGGATCTCTATGCCTTGAGCAGCGAAGTATTTGTAAATTCCTTGGATGTCTCGACGTTGTCATCTTTGTTCCTTTTCTATCTCCTTCAACAACTTAGTATTGTATGAAATTGCACTAAGTACCTTCTCCCATCTAGCTATTTCTTGTTCTCTGTGTTCCTCACTTGTTAACTCTTTAATTTGTTATTGTTGTGGTGCCGAGCTAGAACTAGTCTATCCTTTTTTACTCTTGACATATGATTTCGCACTAATATCTCGAAGTTTCGTATTGTGGGACTTCAAGATCTTAACTTTGGTCAAATGACAAGTGTTAAGAAACTCAAGAAGATGCAAAGTCCATCACAGTTAATACCATAATAATCCGTAATAGAGTAGCCAAGTATCTCATGCCAAGATTATTGCTTCTCTTTTTCAGAGTAGCAATAATAGTGTTAAAAATGTGGGTGGATGTACAAAATTGGATGCTATAATCCATGCACCACAAAATAAATAGCTCCTTCACCAAACACTTCTTACTTTCACTTTTGTCAAACACAGTTTGATACATGAATTTGTGCAGCAGCAAGTGTTCAGGACTATGAATTATGTTATTAAGTGCATTTTTAGTATGAAAGTTATCCAACCCAATTAGTTGTGCACAATAACATGTGACATGGAAGTCATTGTGTTAGTCTATAATGGTTGACTCTGGGAATCCACCAAATTCATACAAAGTTTCATAATTTAACTCATACAACTGAAATCATAATTCCTTAGGGTTATCTTGCTTAAATTGAAGGGATGTGAAAAATTCAAGGGTGAGCTCTTCAAAGATGACAAAGATAAAACGTATAAATTTCTCCCATTGAAGTCTTCTTCCTAAGTTTTCAACCTTTTCTCTCAATCCAATTCTTTCCAATATCTCAAAATCTAAATGTCTAGGTGCAACAACATTTTTAAAACGTAGGGTATGGAAATGGTTACCTTCCTCTTCCGAGTAAATCAAAAAGGGTGCTCTATAATCCACTACTTGATTCCTTTGTTTGCACCCCAACACTTACACTTTGCCCCTTGGTTGAACCCGTTTAGTTGTATGCTTAATTCACAGACCCATTTAGAATGAGAGATGTGTAAAGAATTTAGAGAGAGAAAGAAATTTGAGGAGGGATAAAGAGAGAAGTGAGAGGATTTGAGAGTCTTGATTCTATAGAGAGCGTGAAGAGATTGCTGTGGGTAAGAAAAATGAAGGTAAAGGTGAATATATAGGTTAGGGGGAAGAAAGGAGGGGTAAAATTAGGAAAAAAGGCTTAAAAATCGCATGTTTGCTCTCAGTTCACGACTTCCATCTGTTTGGTCATTTGCGGGTGATAAGGAGTGGCAAAGTGATGGTGGACTCAGAATCTTTTAAAGAGAGCATCAAAAGATTTGTTACAAAAATGTGCTCCTCCATCGCTTATTATTTTCCTTGACACTCCGAATCGGTTGAATAACCGTTTAATAAATTTTTGCACAACATTCCCATCATTTGTCAGAGATGCCACGGCTTTATCCCAGCAGGATATGTAGCCCACTCCTACTCGGATGTATGTGTTCCCCATGGAGGACGGGAAAGGCCCATGAAGTTAATTCCCACACATTAAAAACTTCGACTTCTAAGATGTTGGATAAGGACATCTCATCTCTTTTCGAGATGTTGCCCACTCTTTAACATCTATCGTACTATGTTACAAATGCCTTAGCATCTTTAAATATATGCGACCAATAGAATCGACATTCAAGTAATCGAGCTTCCATTTTGTTTGTGCCATAATGTCCAGCATATAGAGCTTCATGACACTGCGTCAATATGTCCAACATCTCCTCCTCCGAAATAAGTCGTCTTATCAGTCCATCAGCACACAATCGATACAAGATCAATTCATCCCACAGATATCGGGTTCACTCATGTAAGAATAGCTTCCTCATTTGATTTGACAGATCAGAAGGGAGCTTACCACTGGCGAAAAAATTTGCTATATCAGCGAACCATTATGTCACCATGTTGTTCAGTAGTATAAGAGTTTCATTAGGGAATTTTTCATTAATGTCATTATTTTGCTCGAATTCCCCTCCTTCCAGATGTGATAAAGGGTCTACAACCATATTCTCCCATCCCTTCTTATCTTACACTTCAATGTCAAACTCTTGTAAAAGTAGCACCCATCGAATGAGTCTTAGCTTTATTTCCTCCTTGGAAAAAAGATAATTTAGCATGCGAGATCAGTAAATATGATCACCTTAGAACCCATGAGGTACAACTGAAATTTTTTGTAACACCCACATATCCCCTAGGAGGAAATATAGATGCTACACAAAACAGAACCCAAGTAATACATTACATACTAAAGCATTTCTAGAGACTCAAGAAGCATACATTTCATTCATCATTGATTGGGTCATACTCAAAACATAACATACACATTATACTTATTTCATACAAGCCTTAATCCAATTCCAAACTATATTAAGGTTTTTATAAACCATTAAGCAAAGCACAAAATACAACATATCTCATTACATTGAAGAACAACTAATAAAAACTGGACATTTCTAGAACAAAACACAATCTTCATGGCCACTGTGGTTGTTATTGTCTCAGTCTTCAAACCTTCCTATCTGAACCTACACGGGGCAAAACCACCGTGCTAATCATAAAGCTTAGTGGGGGAAAAAAACTAAACAGGATATAGGTTGATAACTGTTTCAAACAGTCATCCAAACATTCACATATTCAAAATCACATCAGATAATAATCAGTGTTTACTCATCCATTTCCAAACTGAACTAAAATATCACGAATCTCAAAACATATCAAAACAGGTCACACATTTACTTCAGTGCAAAACTCACCAATTTCAAAATTTTAATTTTAACATATCTGATAAAACTTGTCTGTAATAAACAGAATTTTCTTATTTCAGAATAGAGCTCAGATGTTTCAGATAAAAGCTTATTTATATCAAAAATGAGCATATAACAGAATACAAAAAAAATTAGTCGGTTAATCCTTTATACAGAAGTGGATAACGGGACTAATATAGGAGATATCGTGATTAGTATCACAGAACAGGAGGGACTTATGTCTCAATAACAGGAGACACTGAAGTGTCAGTAACAGGAGACACAGAAGTGCCTGTAACAGGAGACACCAAAGTGTCACAGGAGTAGCTGCAGACCCTTCTAGGTATGCCTATTTACCCACGTCTAGGACTTAACAGTTTTAAAACAAACCATTTTAGATTCCAAAATTTTAGGCAAAAGATGAAGTACAACATATGTCTTTATTCTATTTTACTCCAAATAAACTTATCCATTGGCACTTGATCAAACTTAACATACCTTATAAATACAATTATGTGCAATTGTACATCAATAGAAGTGTTGAGTCATCACACATTATGTATAGGC
>JANZXP010031559.1:0-12694 GCA_027576715.1 Erythroxylum flavicans
ATATAATTCTTTTTCAATTTTTAAAATTCTAACTAAATTTGAATAATTCTAACTATTAGTAATAATTCTAAATACTACATATTAGAATAATTCTCAATCTAAATAGAACTTAAATAGAATATACATTTGTCATGTTGTGTCAAATTCGCATTGTCGGTTTTGAAATCATCTGCCCTACTACCACCCCCCAGTATATGCTTCAACAGGAATTACACAAGGGTAGATTAATACAATTTATCTTTTGAGTTATTCTGCTAGATCAGTTGCTCAAGTCCTTTGGTCTCTACCCGGACCTGATGAAAAAAATGGGATCACTTATTATGGACTTGTTGAGAATGATTCTGATCTAGTTACATATATATAGGCTTTTTTTATCAACGCACGGGTGAGGGGGTGAATTGTGTGTAATAAAAAAAATTTGCAAGGTACTTTCAATTCGATAGGATCCTTTTAAACAAAATAAGTCTATAGATAGAAAGATCCTATCAACTTTCAAAAGAATCCTATTAACGTTGAAAATGAAAGGAGCCTATTCATTGTTTTAAAAATGAAAGGAGCTTATTAATTGAAAGGAGCTTGTTAATGCTCAAAATGAAAGGAGTTTGTTAATCAAAACGAACCTCTTATAATGTTAAAACAGAATGGGCCTATTATAAAAGTGAAGGAGCCTCTTGGAAAATGAAAACACAAACACTATAATGCGAAAATTTAAAAGTTAAGAAGAGAGAAAGAATGAAATAGTCAATTTATACTGGTTTGGCTTATAATGAAGCTGACATCCAATCCTCAAGCATCCAACTTGAGTATTTCACTATAAAAACCAAGTAGTAATTTGACGAGCCTCTTTAAGCTCACAAGTATATATTTTTCAAGGTTCTTCAACTTCCCCATTAGTATTATCTTGCTAGACTTGACAAGCTCTCAACAAATGAATATAGGGTTTGCTCAACGTAAGCTTCAAGGAATAACAATCTCTCTCTCGATAGTGTATTTTCACTTTCTAAGGCACAACGAGTCTGATATAAATAACAATTTCAAGAATATTGAAGTTGTTGAAGTATTTCAAAAATCTGTGTATCTTTCACAAATGCAGTGGCTCTTCCTTAAGTAGACAATTTCTTCAACTAGCCATTGATTCATTTTAATTATGAGTTGACTTTGTATTTAACGAATCTTCAATATCATCTCTACTGGAATCTCTGATATTCAAATGTTAAGATAAAAGTTTTATCAAAACTTTCGGAGCTAATTATTCTAATTAGTAAGATCCTTCAAGGTGTTATGAAACCATTTTTAATTAGCTAAGTTTATAAAGAAGGTTCCTGCAAGAAAGGAAGCAATTATCCTATGATTTTATTTCCTTTTAAGAATTATATCATTGCATATACAAGGAAATAAATCCAATTTAAATTTTGAAATATTATATAATTATCATCAAAATCGTTAAATATAAGTCTTGAGCTAACATATGTTCGTGCAAAGTTTAAGATTATCGTCGCAAAAGGCTCCACATTTGGTGATGAAATCATTTAGTGATGATACCGTAGAACATCATGAAAGACCACACTTTTGGGGAAAAAGCTAGAAATCGTCTCCAAAAGTCGACTATTAGTAATGATTTTCAAATCTTCGCCAAAAAAAAGTAGCCAATTGTTTGTTTTGTTGCAATGTAAATAAGCACTATGGCGGATCATGATTCATGATTGGAAAACAGGGCATTTGATCATTCCTGTGTTATTACACTCTGAGTAGTTCTTCCCATATCTACAATATGGATAGCTGATGACGAAAACTTCTCCGCAAACATCACAATACGATGGACGATTTCGAGCTGGAAATCCTTCAACAAAGCTCCTCAACTTTCCTTTCTTATTCATTTCCCTGATCACGTCAACACCCTGATACGCGCCAAGACCCATGACCGTTGCTGAGTAGTGTAGAAGTGGTTAACTGTTTTGAGTAATTGCTAGTTTATAGGCATTTCCCTTTCCTAGTTGTTAACCATAGTTGCTAGTATGTTGCCACGATTATTTCAGTTATGTTATTTTAGTTCCTATAAATGTAAACATTGCTATGAAATAACAGGTCAAGCAATTACCTGAAATCCTTGTCTTCTCTTCTAACCTTTGTTCTATTATCCGCATTACTGAACTATTCCGTAACAATTGGTATCAGAGCCGATGGATACCAGGGGCAAAACTAACGCTAAGTTTTGAAATTAAGTAACTGAAGCACTCGCTGATACGAATCCCTGTTTAACCATCATGAATCCCAGTTTACTAAATCTCTTCCACCCTTTAGACACTCCTCACCGAATTTTGATCTCTTCAATTGCCTTGATAAGCAACCGTCGATATCAACCCTTTTGCTCGTGGGGAAACCTCTAACTACCATGGTCCTGACCTTCAAGCCCCCACCAAACAAAACCCTCCCCTAAAAGTTCACTTCCCAAAATTCAATGGTGACGACCCTAATGGCTGGATTTATTGTGTTGATAAATTTTTCGATTACCAACGAGTTCCTCGTGACCAGCATGTTCCATTGGCTTCCTTTCACCTTGAGGGAATTGCCTTAGAATGGCATCACTGGTACACTAAGTTTCATGGTCCTCAGTAGTGGGCAGAATTCTCCCAGACTCTCCTTCTTCGTTTTGGTCCCACCAAATATGAAGACCCATCTGAAGCATTAGCTTGCCTCAAATAGACTATGACAGTGGCTTTAGACCAGGAAGCTTTTGAAAATCTGTCCCAGCAGCTGATATGGTATAGTTCAGTAATGCAGATAATAGAAGAAAGGTTAGAGGAGAAGACGAGCATTTTCAGGTAATTACTTGACCTTTTATTTCATAGCAATGTTTACATTTATAGGAACTAAAATAACATAACTGAAATAATCGTGGCAATATGCCATCAACCATGGCTAACAATTAAGAAAGGAAAATGCTTATAAACTAGCAACTACTCAGCAACAGTCAATCACTTCTATGCTACTCAGCAACGGTCATGGGTCTTAGCGCATATCATTCCTCCCTCCTTGAGATCCTTGACCGCAAAGATCAAAGTCTGGGTAAGCACGACGAAAATGCCACTCTGTCTCCCACGTAACATCCTCAGCTGGTGTGTCCTACCACTGCACCAAGATCTCAGTTCGAGGTCTGTATTTAGCCCTTACTAATTATACGGCGATCTAAGATAAGGAAGGGTCGAGGCATAAGAATAACATCGTTAGTTGAAACTAATCGAAGTGGAAAAGAGGCAGTGGGTGGGACTGGTCTAAAGTGTTGACGAAGCATGCTAACATGGAAAACGTCATGGATTTGGGATCCTTGGGGAAGCTCTACGCGATAAGCCACGACTCCAACTCTGGCAGTGAACTTGTAGGGACCAAAATAGCATGGAGACAGTTTAAGGGAGGACCAAACAGCCACCGAAGTCTGCCTATAGGGACGTAACTTAATGTGCACATAATCACCTAATTGAAATTCAACATCACATCGATGTTAGTCTGCATGGCTCTTCATGTACTGCTGAGCAAGGGAAAGATGACGACGCAAGGTGGCAAGGATGGAATCACGGGAGCGAAGATAGTCGTCCATTACTTGGACACGAGAAGTGCTTAGAATATATCTAAGAAGGAGGTCGCATGCCATAAACTGCTTCGAAGGGGTGATTTTTGTAAAAGAGTGGAACGATGTATTATAACTATATTCAGCTTATGATAACTAGTCTGTCCACTTGCAGGGTTGATCACTAGCAAAACAGCGCAAGTATTGCTCCAACGTAAGGTTTACCACTTAGGTTTGACCATCGGTTTGAGGATGGTAGCTGGAACTTATAAATAACTGAAATCCCTGTAAATAAAGAGGTTGTGCCAAAAAAAGCTAATGAAGATTTTATCTCGGTCACTTACAATTGATGCTGGAATACTGTAAAGGTGGACAATGTTATCAACAAAAGCCTTGGCCACAGTTAAAGCTGTAAATGGGTGTTTCAAGGGGATAAAGTGGGCATATTTAGACAAGCAGTCACAACAACCACAACCGCTGAGAATCCATTGGAAGAAGGTAACCTTCAACAAAATCCATAAAGATATCGATCCAAATTTTTGAAGGCTACAACAGCCCAGCAGGTTTCATACTATCCACCTTGCACTGTTGACAAACTAAGCATTGTTGGATAAACGTCTTGACACTTTGGCCTATATTGGGCCATTGGAAGCTTTGTTTAATGCGAGAGAGTGTCTTGGTGAACCCAAAATGGACGCCTACCGGTGTTGCATGGCAGTCAACTAGTATTTGTGGTAGAAGTGAGGAACGAGGGCTTAAGTAGACCTGATCATTTTGGAACTAGACACTATCCCTGTATACAAAACTGTACGGGGTATTGACCTCTTATAGTGTAGCATAAAACGGATCAGTCTTTACCTCCTCTTGAAGCTTTGCCCACCATTCACAAGGCAGTCTAGAGATGGCCAGGAAATGAATTGCAGCTACTCGGGATAGTGCATCAGCAGTTTGGTTCTCCGTCCCTTTCTTATACTCAATTTTGTAGTCGTACCCGAGTAACTTAGGTAGCCACCGTGACTGGGCAGGTGTGGCAATGCACTGTTCAAGTAAATATTTTAAACTCTTATGGTCAGTACATACCATGAATGGTTTTCCCAGTAAGTATGGTCTCCATTTACTGATATCTTTAACAATAGCCAACATCTCCTTCTCATAGGTAGAATGGTGGAGGGATGAACCTTTGAGAGCTTCACTGAAGAAAGCAACTGGACCACCTGATTGAGACAGAACAGCACTAATACCACAACCACTGGCATCACATTCAATCACGAATGGTTGAGAAAAGCTTGGTAAACGGAGCACATGTGGTGAACAGAGGGCGACTTTCAAAAGGTTGAAGGCATAGTCAACAGCCTCATCCCACAATAACCCTTCAATTGACAAGAGGTGGTTAAGGGGTGCTGCGATGGCATCAAAATTTCGGATGAACTTTCGGTAATACCCAGCAATGCCAAGGAAGCCACGAAGACCCCGTATAGTTATGGGTTTAGGCCAGCTGAGAATGGTTTGAATCTTAGAGGGGTCCACAGCTACACCCTGAACGAAAATAATATGACCTAAGTAGGCAACATTGCGGACTCCAAATCGACATTTGTCAGCATTAGCAAAAAGATTGTGAGAAGATAAAAGCTACAATGCTGCCCTAAGGAGATTAAGGGGCTCAGTATAGGAACGTAAATAGATGAGGATGTCATCGAAAAACACCAAGATGAAACGACGAAGGTACAGCCAAAATAGGTCGTTCATGAGACTCTAGAAGGTGACTAGTGCGTTGGAGAGATTGAAAGGCATCACAATAAATTCATAGTGGCTAGTGTGTGTGCAGAATGCCATTTTTGGAATGTCTTCCTCATAAACATGAATTTGGTGATAACCTACATGAAGATCAAGTTTAGAAAAATACCATGTCCTATGGAGTTCGTCAAATAACTCGTCAATGACTGGAATTGGGTATTGATCTTTGATGGTGATCACATTGAGGGCTCGATAATCAATGCAAAGTTGCCAACTGTCAATAGATTTTTTAACCAACAGCATCGGAGAAAAGAAAGGGCTATGACTTAGGCGAATGAACTCAGACTGGAGCAGTTCCTGCACTAGTTTGTTAATCTCTGCCTTTTGATGATAAGGACACCTGTATGGCCACACATTGACTGGGACAGCATTGGGTTGTAAGGGAATGCGGTGATTAGGAAAACACTGAGGTGGTAGGCTTGTAAGGGAGGAGAGCCTATAGTCCTTATAAATCCCACACCAACTTTTTATTTAATTAATGTGGGATCAAAGTCCTATACCTTGCAATTGGATCAAACCGTAACATTGGTCCCCCCATAAGGACCAATGTCCTCGTTGTTCATGGCTGGCACTCCTAAGCCACCACTCCAAGACCAGCTCTGATATCAATTGATAAGGACTTTAAGAGAGCCACATCCTAAAAGCTAGCTTGTAAGGGTGGAGAGCCCAAAGTCTTTATAAATCCTACACCAACTTTGTATTTAATCAATGTGGGATCCAAGTCTCATACCTTGCAATTGGATCAAACTGTAATATTGGTCCCTTCATAAGGACCAAAGTACTCGTTGGTCACAACTGACACTTCTAGGTCACCACTCCGAGATCCTTGTTGGTCACGACCACGTTGGTCATGACTGACACTCCCAGGCCACCACTCTTTGGGCCACCACTCCAAAACTGGCTTTGATACCAATTGATAAGGATTTTAGAAGAGACAAGCACATGTGAAAATTCGTCAAGAAGAAGACCAATATCTGGATGGTGACTACTGTTAGGAGAATCAACAGGCAGTATATGAAATAGGAACCCCGTGCCTTTGAGAGAATTACAATCCTGGTTAGAGAGGTAATTTAGAGGAGTTTGTTGGAGCCCTTGCAAGTTGCAGATTTGCCCTTTGAGTTTGTAAGACATGGTCAGCTTTTATAGTCCACCTCAATTGGACCCAATGTTTCAAGCCATTGTACGCCTATAACTAATTGACAAGCAGCAGCTGGCAACACATAAAAATCAGCACTAATATGGTTACCTTATGCCAATAAGGAAAGGGATTGACATTGGCCTATGCAGTTGATCTTTTCTCGGTTGGCAAACATTACCTGAAACTGGTTTAAGATATCCATTGGCAATCCAGCAGGGAAACAAGCATGTGATCGATAAAATTATGGGTGTTACCCTCGTCAATAAGGACAGTCACGAGCTTGGTCCAAATTGTTTCTACAATCCTCAACATTTTGGGGTGGCGAATGCTAAAAATGTTGTGGAAAGAAATCTCGGGTATCATTTTATGAGAGCCATCATCTGGGAAGGATTGTTCAACGTCAGCTTCGGTTTGTCCCATATCTTTAAGCATGAAATCTGCATTTTAGTACACTTATGGCTAGGAGTATATTTATCATCACAATAATAATACAACCCTTTTCCATGTCTCTCACGAGCTTCCTGGAGAGTGATACGTTAGATAGATGTAGGCAGGGGGAGGGTTACAGTTTGAGAAGTCAGAATTAGCCTTAGAAGGCTCAGGTTGGGTGCAGATTTCAGCTATCCCACAGCTAAGGGTGTCCGAAATGGTTGATGCTTCTGCTGGTTATTCCATTCCTCAATCAGTCTGGCTACACTAATGACATCTAGCAGGGAACATGGCTGTTTGATGCGAACGTCCAGATAAATATTGTCTCGTAAGCCAGCTATGAAACTCCCCATTAAAAAGGACTCAGGTAAGCCATTGACTTGCTGGGATAGATTTTCGAAAGATTTCTGGTATAGAGCCACTGTCGTGGTCTGTTTGAGGTGAGCTAATGCTTCAGATGGATCTCCATATTCGGTGGGACTAAAACGAAGGAGCGCCCCGGTGAACTCCACCCACTGTTTCAGACCACGAAACTTAGTGTACCAGTGATGCCATTGTAAGGCAATTCCCTCAAGGTGAAAGGAAGCCAATGGAACATACTGGTCACGAGGCCATTGGTAATCAAAAAATTGCTCAGCATAATAAATCCATCCATTAGGATCGTTACCATTGAATTTTGGAAAGTGAAGTTTTAGGGGAGGGTTTTGTTCAGTGGGGAGTTGAAGGTCAGGACCATGGTGATTAGAGGTTTCCCCACGAGCAAAAGGGTTGATATCAATGGTTGCTTGTTGAGGTAACTAAAGAGATGGAAATTCGGGGAGGAGTGTCTAAAGGGTGGAAGAGATTTGGGTAAACTAGGATTCATGATGTCAAACAGGGATTTGTGTCAGTCTAGTGCTTCGGTTACTTCATTTCAAAACTCGGCATTAGTTTTTCCCCTGATATCCATCAACTTTGATACCAATTAATACGGTATAGTTTAGTAATGCAAATAATAGAAGAAAGGTTAGAGGAGAAGACGAGCATTTTTAGGTAATTGCTTGACCTCTTATTTCACAACAATTTTTACATTTATAGGAACTAAAATAACAGAACTGAAATAATCGTGGCAACATGCCAGCAATCATAGCTAACAATTAGGAAAGGGAAATGTCTATAAACTAGCAACTACTCAGCAACAATCAACCACTTCTACACTACTCAGCAACGGTCATAGGTCTTGGCACATATCATTCCTCCATCCTTGAGATCCTTGATCACAAGGATCAAAATCTGGGTAAGCACGACAAAAACACCACTCTGTCTCCCATGTAGCATCCTCAGCTGGTGTGTCTTACCACTGCACCAATATCTTAGTCCTTTGAGCTCTGTATTTACCTTTACAAATGATATAGTGGTCTAAGATAAGGAAGGGTCGAGGCATGAAAACAACATCGTCAATTGAAACTGGTGGAAGTGGAACAAAGGCAGTGGGTGGGACTGGTTCGAAATGTTGACGGAGCATGCTAACATAGAAGACATCATAGATTTGGGATCCTTAGGGAAGCTCTACACATTAAAGCCACGATTCTAACTCTGGCAGCGATCTTGTAGGGACCAAAATAGTGTGGAGATAGCTTAAGGGAGGACCAGACAGCCACCGAAGTCTGCTTATAGGGATGTAACTTGATGTACACATAATCACCCAATTGAAATTCAACATCATGTCGGTGTTGGTCTGCATGGCTCTTCATGCACTGCCGAGCAAGGGAAAGATGATGACGCAGGGTGGCAAGGATGAAACCATGGGAGAGAAGATAGTCGTCCACTATTTGGACACGAGAAATGCCTGGAATATAGCTAAGTAGTGAAGGAGGTTGCATACCATAAACTACTTCGAAGGGGGTGATTTTTGTAGAAGAGTGGAATGATGTATTATAATTATATCCAGCCCATGATAACCAGTCTGTCCACTTGCGGGGTTGATCACTAACAAAATAACACAAGTATTGCTCCAACGTTTGATTCACTACTTCAGTTTGACCATCGATTTGAGGATGGTAGTTGGAACTTATACATAACTGAGACCCCTGTAAATGAAATAGGTTGTGCCAAAAAGAGTTAATGAAGATTTTGTCTTGGTCAATTACAATTTATGCTGGAATATCATGAAGGCAGACAATGTTATCAATAAAAGCCTTGGCTACAGTTGAAGCTGTAAATGGGTGTTTTAGGGGGATAAAGTGGGAATATTTAGACAAGCAGTAGATAACAACTATGACCATTGAGAATCCATTAGAAGAAGGTAACCCTTCAATAAAATCCATAGAGATATCGGTCTAAATTTGTGAAGGCTACAATAGCCCAGCAGGTTTCATACTATCCACCTTGCACTATTGACAAACTGAGCATTGTTTGATAAATGTCTTGACACTGCGGCTTATATTGGGCCATTGGAAGCTTTGTTTAATACGAGAGTGTCTTGGTGAACCCAAAATGGTCGTCTACTAGTGTTGCATGGTAGTCAGCTAGTATTTGTGGTAGAAGCGAGGAACGAGGGCTTAAGTAAATCTGATCATTACGGAACTAGACATCGTCCCTATATACAAAATTGTACGAGGTACTAACCTCCTGCAGTGTAGCATAAAACAGATCAGTCTTTACCTCCTCTTAAAGCTTTGCCCACCATTCATAATGGGGTCTAGAGATGGCCAGGAAATGAATTTCAGCTACTCGGGATAGTGCATCAGCAGCTTGGTTCTCCGCCCCTTTCTTATACTCAAATTTGCAGTTGTACCCGAGTAACTTAGGTAACTAATGTGACTGGGCAAGTGTGGTAATGCGCTGTTCAAGTAAACATTTTAAACTCTTACGGTCAGTATGTACCGTGAATGGTTTTCCCAGTAAGTATGGTCTCCATTTACAGATAGCTTTAACAATAGCCAACATCTCCTTCTCATAGGTAGAAAGGTGGACTTCTCGTGTCCAAGCAGTGGACGACTATCTTCACTCTTGTGATTCCATCCTTGCTGCGTCATCATCTTTCCCTTGCTCGGCAGTGCATAAAGAGCCATGCAGACCAACATCGACATGATGTTGAATTTCAATTGGGTGATTATGTGCACATCAAGTTACGTCCCTATTGGCAGACTTCGGTGGCTATCTGGTCCTCCCTTAAGCTATCTCCATGCTATTTTGGTCCCTACAAGATCACTACCATAGTTGGAGTCGTGGCTTATCAAGTAGAGCTTCCCCAAGGATCCCAAATCCATGATGTCTTTGATGTTAGCATGCTCCGTCAACACTTCGGACCAGTCCCACCCACTGCCTCTTTTCCACTTCCACTAGTTTCAACTGACGATGCTATTCTCATGCCTCGACCCTTCCTTATCTTAGACTGTTGTGTCATTTGTAAGGCAAATACATACCTCAGACTGAGATCTTGGTGCAGTGGCAAGACAAACCACCTAAGGATGCTACGTGGGAGACAAAGTGATTTTTTTGCCGTGCTTACCCAGATTTTGATCCTTGCAGTCAAGGATCTAAAGGAGGGAAGAATGGTATACGCCAAGAACCATGACCGTTGCTGAGTAGTGTAGAAGTGGTTGACTGTTGCTGAGTAGTTGCTAGTTTATAGGCATTTCGCTTTCCTAGTTGTTAGCCATGGTTGCTAGCATGTTGCCACGATTATTTCAGTTCTATTATTTTAGTTCCTATAAATGTAAACATTGCTGTGAAATAAAAGGTCAAGCAATTACCTAAAAATGCTCGTCTTCCCCTCTAACCTTTCTTCTATTATCTGCATTACTGAACTACACCGTATCACACCCCCAATGTACTTTCCATTGATGAACACTTGTGGCAAACAAAAGTTTCTCTTAAGCACATTCTTCAACTCTTTCGTGTACTCAGACACGACATTAGTGTTTCGTTTGTCGACAAGGACTTGTAATGCCTTGAATAGCATCCTAACTTCACGACGATCATCATAAATTCTTTTGATTACCTCTGAATTTGTGAAGTACAAGACAATTCTGTCTTCTGTCCCTGATGAAAAAAAGGGAACTAGTTAAGATGTCTCCCTTGCACCAGGCAACTATAACTCTCCAGTTGTAGGATAAGATATATTTTAGACAGAACCTGATGACGTTGTCGTAATTTTAGACCGTTCATTTGTTGATATGTGCAAGCCTGATAGTAAATGGAATAGGTTAGAGGATTGCACTCTTAAGGAAACAGAACGTCATTTACAATGTTAACCATTACTTCATACTCGGGGCTGCCAAGGAGAAGTAAGACTGGAACTAGGAATAGTAATCAACTAGATGGAATATAAAGTAAAAGAAACATCAATACATTTAAAATGAGTAACATTATATTTTATATAAACTTAAACTTAATTTTTTTAGAAATTTAATTTAATTTTTTAATTGAAGTCACTTACATTGCTATAATTATTGATTTATACAACTAATTTAACATTAACTTAGTTATACTATCCCATCAAATAATCTAAAAAATATCACACGTTAATCACTATGTTAGTAGTTTGATATTGAAAATCCAAAGGATTTAATAATTTCACAAAATCTCCGATTTTGATTGCAGTCAGAAAATTAATTGTATAAATATGAATTGACATCGAAGTTCGTTAATGTAGTTTAGCACATCTTTCCTACATTTACGGGGCCCTCATCTAGCTTAATACTTTCACCAAAGAACAACAATATTTTTATACAGGGCCTTATAGAGCTGACTCACTCAATCCTTACCACTATCCCTTGTTTTCACAACCTATGAAAGTATTTCACACCTAGTAACACGATTGACTCGTATTAAACTCAACAGAGAATTTTCTCAACAACTTTTAACAAAAAGGACAATAATAAAATAACTCAAGTGACTAAAATAACAAAGAATAAAAGCGAATACATTTGAGATAAAAAAATAACTTACCAATGAAGTCAACTCCTTCCAAGACAGATCTGGGAGTTGTTCGCCAAGTAAATTGCCGTAGTCTGCTGCTGGGATTTTTACGCCTCAACTAGAAGGTTGACATTGAAGAATTAAAGAAATTACATAGCTGATTCACGCACTTGGCCAAATAAAATCACAACTACACACTAAATCCATTAATCACACACGATCAAGAAAAGTATAGCTCCGATACACAGCCTAAATTGCGTGAAATTCTAGTTGAAAAACTAGCTGCACAAAGTTGCCCAATTAACGACAAAGACACCAAAGAGAAAATGCAACACCCACTCAAGACAACCTTCTTCAACTAATGACACACCAAGGAAAATGCAACACACACACATACAGAGCATAGGTTGAGTGATAATCCAATTAAGAAAAACAACTGCACGCATAAAAAAAAACGTCACACCTTAAAAACGTTCACGCTACCAAAACAGGAGAGAGCACACGGCAATAGGCACACACAGTAGAATCTCAATGTGATTCACCTTGGGCTCTTCATAAGATAAGAATTTTATCTTGGTACAATCTTTTATAAAAAAATTATCCAAGATAGCTTATTAATTTCAGCATTCAATCAGCACATGCTTTAGCAAAACTCCCTTTTGGGATTTTACATCAGCTGAAGCTACGTGATAGAACACAGGTATCACTATTAGTCTGATTCTGGGATTTTCTCTGCATTTCATGATCTTGACAAGCTCATTTAAACACCACCTTGAAGTGGCATAGTTTGTTGGAGTTTTGATCAAAGCAAGAAGAAAATTGGAAGCAACTTTTGATACTGCAGATGTATTTATTAAGAAAAC